>SNQJ01S0131841.1:28675-40406 GCA_010110895.2 Picea sitchensis | reverse complement strand
TAAGAACAGCCTGATTATTCGTTTAAAAGGTATCCTAAGATCGATAGTTAGATCTACTTCTGGTATAAAATAAATACCAAGGCTCACACTGCTCAAACTAGTATATGTTGTCCATGTATGAAGGAATTCAACATAGTTGCTTACTCTATTTCGTTATTCGTGAATGCTGTGTAAAGATGATCTTGTATTGTTTTAAATCATTTTCTTTTCGATTGATACATAACACTGATGATGGGCCCTGTTTGATGCGAGGGTACCCATCAGTGAGTTGTTTCCCCCATCCATCCTCGACCCTGAGCGTCTGTCCAGATGGAGATAAAACGGGGAGGTAGTCATGCAAGCTAAAATCGGAAGTTAAGTAATGTCCAGGAATTATTTTATTATTTTATTTTATCACTCTGTCCATGCTTTCCTCAAGTTTTATGTTGAATACAATCTTCTAATTTCCGTATGGTGATTCTTCCAGGAATTTTTGTCTACACAAAGATTTGTGAAAAATCATTCGTATTCAGCGCAAAAGGTATTCAAGTTCCCTTCTGTAACCCTTCCAGAGTTTGAACAGTCGGTACTGCAACTTTACATGTAGTCGTTCCATGTCGTTTTCCTCAGTCTCCTATCGGTTTTGGAAAGGGAAAATTATTTCCCAACAGAAACTTAAATCTTGATCTGGTTATTAATATGAATTCTTGCATCGTTTTAAGCACCAAATTACTCTTTTTGTTTGAAGTAATGAAAAGGTTGTTTTAAACAAATTTTCCTTATCGTTTTGGGCCTCACCTTCCTTTGGGAATTAATTACCATGGACCATAATTTAATTGAAGGTTCTGTTACAAATCCCAAATGTTTGATTTCAAGGAAAAAAGATCGATGTGTATTAGATCTATCATTTATGTCATTTTATATCTTGTCAACTAGCCTTGTGGTTATTACAGATATGTTCAAACTGAACTGGTAGTAGTTAGATTAGATATAACACTGAATAATATAATGAGTTATCAAAGTATCGGCATATGAGGTTACGATTCTATATTTTATTTCCAAATAGATTAATTAGATGTATACATATGTGCAGATTTATTTATTTCCATACTTGTGCATCTATCGTTGTTTAGACTGGTAGGATTCGAAATTTCGTGCCGTGTGTATATTCATCTTAAAATTGTCTAACGTTTAAAGTAGTGGTTAAATTTTTTCAGTTGGATCTTCCACTTTAGACAAAGGAAAAGTACATTTAGCTATTCTATTAGCAGGTGGCTTATAACGTTGGTTCTTATCTTCATCTTAATTTTTTTATGGAACACTTATTTTTCTGTAACATATATATCTTATTGGCGTAGCTTGTTAAATCTCATCTGTTATTGTCACAAAACTAAAGAGGAATTTTAGATTCTCAGGTTTAATCTTTCTCTGTGCAAAAGATAGTTTTATTTCTAGTTGGCATACTATGTTTCACCTATATACATACTGTGACATCAACCTCTAGGTAAATGTGTTGTTTGTACAATTACACCATTTTCGTCTAAGCAACTATATCGATGCAAGGTGTCAACTATAATTAAATAGATACATATACATATACATATACATATACATATACATATACATATACATATACATATATAGTCGAGGCTGTCTCGTATCATTCCTTTAACGAGGAAGGAAAGTTCAGTTATTAAATATGATTTTTCTAAAAATTTATGCAGAGATACCCATAAATTTATCATATATGCAGACTTGTTGAAAATTTGATGATACATAGATAATATCATGTAAAGGTCAATTTCAGAAAAGATGATTCCAAAACTAAAGTATCTGTTATAAATCCCACATACAAACATATTTTCCACAAGATATTTTACTTCAACACAAACAGGTGCATATATTAGATGTACACAATCATTCTAACAGAGAATGAGAAGATTAACTTATCTGAACCATTTCGCGAAAGACAAAGAGAACAACCACGTTCCTCCCAACTGTAGAACAAGGCAACCAAATCACTTGCTCGATTCACCCCCTAGCCTGACCATGAGTCCATGAGGGAAAACTCGGAGTCTCCTCTTTAACAATGTCTTCCACTCCTTGTAGCCTCCTCCTTGCCTCACACGAAATGTTCAGTGTTCATAACAATAAGTGCACAATAATTCTTCCCTCCAACATACTAGGCAACGTCCTGCCTCCTCACATATGTTATTTATCAGAACAATATTTTTGTCTAGGTCTTTTTCCCTCCCTTGGGAATTTTCACAGCTTTCTAAATATCTGATTTTCAGGGGCTACCAATGGCCAAATCCTTGATTTTCCACTTGTAACAATCAGCCCAGAGATAGTTCCAACATATTCCCCACTCATGGAGTCACAGTCAACTAAATTTAACATGGTTGTTCCATTTGTCCTCCTACAATAATTACAACAATATTTTGTTTACATACAAGTGTCATAGTCAAATGGTTAGTTGGGTCAAATCAGGTCTCTACCCCAGTCAAATAATAAATTACAATTTATCAAATTCGAAATTCAGAATTGCCATAAATGGCAAAAATTTTCCAAATTCGAATTTACTAAAAATGGAATTTTTTTTTAACAAATTTTGAATTTCAAAGATACTTTATTTTTGGGGATGTCACGGACTACCTATTTCTTGACTTTCAACAAATTTATGGTGATAATTGGGTATGACACATATTCTTTTTACATCATTATATAGTTCCTGATATGGATGCGAATTTTCTGTTGAAATTTGAAATGAGACTCCTGTTGAAACAAACCATCAAAGAGACTACCTAATCATGTCTATATCATAACCTCTTTTAAGTCCATAACTGACAAATGAAACATGACTTGGACAACACAATTCATCCAACACATCAGCTATTGGATCATGTAGGAACTGGGATGACTGTTGCATTGGTTCCAATGACACTTCATAGTTTTCTGTGTGCTTATCATTTAGGACATGATGAAGATTCTTCTTTAAAAACTAAAATGAATTAAATCTTAATGGTACAAAATTATTTTGGATTAACTCATATTATGTCTCAGGCTCTAAGCCTTCATCTGGAATTTGAAAATCAATGTAGCTCAAGGGATGGAATTCCAGGTCTAGAACAATTTCCATATCATCAATGACATCTTCAATTGATTGATCAGAACATTCTCCATCCCTACTATTGAAAACATTCTTATAGTTTTCTCTCAGAAACTGAAATGAAGAAAAACATAAGGGAAAATAATTTCCACTTACTCTAAGATTTTCTGCATTTTCCTCATTGCTGTCATAATTAATATGCACAACATGATTGTCATATTTGATCTGTAACTGAGATTCCTTATCCCAAAAGAATTCCACTAGTTTCTTTGAACAACCAACATCTATTTCAACCACATAATCATCATCATACTAATCATACTTGGGCAGATTATCTAGGTAAAAAAGGTCATCAATCATACACATCAGATTAGGTGATGGCTCTTCTACGAGCTGATTTGGAGTTTCATCTGTGTCCATGTGAATGGAATACATAAAATAATCTTTATGTGATCTAGGACACCAAGGGTGAACTGCAAAATGCTTGGGAATAATGACCCTTTCTTTCTCTATAACCAATGGAACATGGTGTCTTTGAACATCAAGTTCTTCTCTTATCATAACTTTCTGCATCATTTCTTTTATCGTGTTGGTCAGAATGTCTAGTTTTGCTTCCGAATATTTCAGCTACTCCTTTGTTATTTTCTTCCTTTCTTCTACCTTGATATTTGACCTTTTGATCAACAAATTAGCTTCCACACTTATTGCACTATCCTGCATCTCCTTGAGTGTAGTATTGTTCCTTTCTCTCAACTTAAATTCCATCTTTGGTTCAAAGGCATCTGGGTAGTGTAAGAAAGCTAAACCAGGAGGAGGTGTTATATCAACAGGCATTGAATTGTAAACTTGATTGAATATGGCTGAAAAGTGATGCATTGTTTCTCCTCTCTGTCTTTTCAAATGATCATACTCTTCTAAAATAAGAAAAATATTTCTCTTGATGTCCCATCTACCAAGGAATACTTCTAAAAAATGATGAAAATTGGATATGCTTGCAGCTGACAAACTTTTGAACCATTTCTTAGGTATATATTGCAAAGATAGAGAAAAACGTCTGATGCAGACATCATCTTCTTCCATCTCAAACAAATCATGAAAATTCTCAAAAATCTGAATGTGTTTCTCAGTAGTGATGTTACCATATTCTCCATCAAACCTGGGAAGGTATTTGTAATAATTGACAGGGAAATTATGGAGTATAGCAGGTAATATAAGAGGCTTGTATCTATCTGGAATATTTACAGGTGTAGGAGTATGTACAGGGGATGTAAAACTAAGATTGATCTCTTGAATCTCCTCAGGTTGAATTTGATCAACATGATTTTCAACAATATGGTCTTGGCTAGGTTCACAAAAAGGGAAGAAATAATTAAAAATAAAGCCTATTATGTCTTGGATAAAATTCCAACTTGCATACATGATCTTTTTAGATTGTCTTGTCATGTTTCAAGTTCTTCCTCCAGTGGAGTCTTTGAAACTGATTGGAATTTATTGGAGTCGCGAGGTGGATGATTCAACCTTCTTGTGGTTGATCATTGCCCACCATTAGTAATCAGATTTGGAACTTGATAAGATTTTTTTGAGGAACTTCCCCAGTATGGTCGCCACTTTGTTAGCGCTCTGTAATTTCTCAGGCTGAAGAAGAAATGGGGAGAGGTAACTAAAAAACCAATTTGGAGTTTGATGTAGGAGCATCGACAACACATAAAGCGAGCCAACGCGGAGCGGAATACAGCTGGACAAGCCAGCAAAATTTTTTGAAAATGCTTTGGGATTGTTGTGCAAATCTTAAATGAGTCATTTAAGAGGAGGCTCCTTTGTGTATTGTAATGGACCTTAAGCCTTTAAGCTCTCGTCCTTTAGTAGATAGACGACATTTAATTTAGTTAATGCTGGTAGATAGGAATTTAATTTTAGATTTGATAGCTTTAGATTCCAAGAGGGGAAACAAATATAGACACCCTAATTGTATCATTGTAACATTATCAATCATTTTGGATGAGAAGCAGAGAGCAAGAAGAGAATAGTGTATGAAGAACACCCATGTACAAACATTTGAGTTAATAGAAGAAAGCTTTGATTCAAATTCATGGTTTGTGTTGTTTCTCTGTGTATTGATGTTATGCTCATGAATGTTTTCTTCCTGTTATACATTTGATTTTATATGTTGTGTATGTGATTTCATGGTTGAATTGAAGTCTGGAGAGAATAAGGAATTAGTTTCAATTGTTTCTCTAATTTGAGCCAGAGAATTCCTGCAAGGAGTGCAGTTGAATCGTCCGCAAGGAGTGCGTTGACGGAAGGGTTCAATTAGAGATAAATGTTGTTCTCATCCATCCCAGAAGTGCAGTTGGGCACAATGTTGTGCAAGGAGTGCGTATGCCAAGTAAAAGTCTCAGGGTTGCGAACCTGAGTAAAGTACTAAAGATTGTTGCTGCAAGGAGTGCACAGAGTTGAGAAACTTCAACTCTCAGTCGAGGTTGAAGGATTTTCGCAAGGAGTGCATGCAAAGAGTTCTCTCTTTCGAAGAGATCGAGTAACTGTGGAAAGCTCAGGAAGGATAGGCCTCTGAGTTGCTGAAAAATAGATTAGACAAGTGCGACTTGAAGTTGCAAGGGCGTCGCAGGTTGGCAAGTAGGAGAGCAAGTCTTTTGGGGAGACATTTAGTCATCCCATGGATCACGAAGGGAAGAATGGACAACTTAAATCCTTCGAGGAGGTTTTGAGAAATTCTGTGGGCCGTCGGATCTCACAGAGGTGCAAGGGGGTTACGACAAGAACGTCCGAGGGTTCGAAGCTCAGGAGAGAGCAGAGCCATCGATCCGAGTCAGAAGGAGCCATCGGGTCTACACGTGGCATAGTGTATCGAGGATTCGCAAGGTGAAGCTCCAAAAGTTCACAACGAGGATTACGATATTGCGATACGCGATATCCCGACAAGCCTAGGACCGTCCATCAGGGAGGACACGTGTCAGGAGATCCGAGGAAGTCGTGAATCGGAGCATCGGGTTTTTCGAGAACAGGATACTCAGACAGTTTGAAATCATGATCCACGATACCCCGACGGGAGAGTCGTGTGGGGCCACAATAGAAGATAGTGGAGGACAGGTGGTGCAATATCGGGGATCGGGAAAAGGTAAGTCTCGAATCCTTTGGCATTAGGATTCGCGATCCCGCGAATTCTAAAATCCCGATCGAAGTGACGAGGGTGTGGAAAGGTCAATTGACACTTGCGCATCGGAGATTCGACACATTAGGTATCGGGAGTCGGCGATTCAAAGTACATGACATTGCGAGTTGCGAAATCGTGATAGAGCAGAAGTCCCAATAGGTGCGGGAAGAAGTCAACGTTTACTGGCTTGATCGAGTCTCGGGGATTCGAGAGCCCAGTGATCAACCGAAGACTCGTGAAGCTGCGAGTTCCGATTTCCTGACAAGTGAACAAAGGGGAGTCGTGATGAAGAGAATCTGTGGGGTGCATATTTCCCGATAGGGAAATATAAGAACCTTGGAGTTCTTCGGGCCGAGAAGAAGAAGATCATGTTGAAGCGGACTTGCCAGGGAGGGTGTGGCTGCACTAAATGGTATCAGAGCGAGTTTGACTCTTTATTTTCTGTAGCAGAGAGAGAGAAAGTTCACCATGCCACCCAGAAGAGAGAGACAATCACCTGATCCAGAGGATAGGGAGGTGCGGAGAAGAGGCAGGCCGGTAGGAAATCCAGAAATGGAGAGGCAGATGAGAGATCTTCGAGCAAGAATTGAGGAGATGGAGATAGCACAAATATGCATAGCTAGTGCAAGGGATCTTAGTGATTCCAACAGTGAAATTGAAGTTGAACGCAAGGAGGAAGTTACAGCCGAGGATGCAGCGAATGAACTTCTAATTAAAGCTATCACCAGAATGGGTGCGAAAGCCAAGATGGACATTCTAGTTTATGAAGGAAATCTGGATGCAAAGGAGCTACTAGATTGGATTAGAGCTCTTGATACCTACTTCGATTATGAAGATATCGAAGAGGATAAAAAGGTTAGACATGCTATCACACGCTTGAAAGGACATGAAACATTATGGTGGGATGAGCTACAAGCTGACAGATGCTGCAAAGGCAAGCAGAAGATTAAGATTTGGGATCGAATGATCGTGAAGATGAAGGCGAAGTTCATCCCAAGAGACTATCAAATTACTCTGTTCAGGAGGATGCAGAACCTGAGACAGAAACTGATGACAGTGAAAGAATACACTGAGGAATTCTATCGACTGAACATCAGAGCAAGTCATCAGGAGAGCGATGATGAGAAGGTTGCTAGATATCTGAATGGTCTGAGATACGACATTCAAGATGAATTAAGCATGGTTACCCTCAGGACGGTGGAGGATTCTTATCAGATGGCTCTGAAAGCCGAGGATAAGTTGAGCCGTAAGCAAGGTCAGCGAGGCCGAGGCAGAAGTCAGCCCAGAGGAAAAGCAATTGTCTAGGACAAATACCAGAAGCCCAAGGAGGAATGGAAGAAACCTCATGGTAAAGTTGAAAGAGGTGGGACCTCACAAAGAGGACCATATGTTGAACAGAGAGGGCAACATACAGAGCAGAGTGGAGGATATGTTGACAACAACACTTTTCCTCGTACCAGAGGTAGAGGAAGAGGAAGAGGTGGAGTAATCACATGCTTCACATGTTGTAAGAATGGGCACAGGTCATTTGAGTGTCCAGAGAAAAAGAAGGACCTTGGAGAAGCTCACATCGCCGAAGCACAGAAGCGGGATGTTGAGGCCGAGGACACAGAAGGCGGAAGGTCGCTGATGATGCGTAAAGTTATCTTAACAACCGAAAAGGAGGTGGAGGACTCAGCTCAAAGGACCAGACTGTTTAGAACAACTTGCAAGACCAAGGATAGGGTATGCAAGGTTATTGTGGACAGCGGTAGCACGGATAATCTCGTTTCAACCGAGATGGTAGAGAAGCTGGAGCTAGAGACGACTGATCACCCAAGCCCATACAAAGTTTCATGGCTACAAAAAGGACACCAGGTAACTGTTACTAAACAATGCTTGGTTGAATTTAAAATAGGAGGGTACAATGATAAGATTCTGTGTGATGTTATTCCCATGGATGTTTGTGATCTATTACTGGGTAGACCATGGAAATATGACAGAAATGTGATTCATGATGGGAGGATGAACACATATACCCTGGATAAGAATGGGAGAACCCATAGGTTGCTTCCGATAAAGGATAAGGAAGTGAAGCCAGAAGTAAGCAACACAATACTTCTCATGAGTGGGAAGGAGCTTCTTACAGAGATGGGGAAGAAGGAAGATCCACGATTCTTTGTGGTCAGGAAATCGAGGATTTTTCTGACTAGCACAAGAGTGGATGATTTACCAGATGAAGTTCAGGAACTGTTGGAAGAGTTCGCTGACATCATAGTGGACGAATTACCTCATTCATTGCCACCGATGAGGAGTGTGAGTCATCACATAGACCTCATACCAGGAGCCAGTTTGTCGAATAAAGCCACGTATAGGTTGACGCCGCAAGAAAATGAAGAGGTCAAGAAGCAGGTCCAGGAGTTGATGGACAAAGGATTAGTCAGAGAAAGCTTGAGTCCATGTGATGTTCCAACAGTACTCAGTCCGAAGAAGGATGGAGGCTGGAGAATGTGTACCGATTCAAGAGCGATAAATAAGATAACCATCAGGTACATATTTCCATTGCCGAGAATGGATGATTTGATGGACTGCCTAAGTGGGGAAAGGTATTTTTCAAAGATAGATTTGAAAAGCGGATACCACCAGATTCGCATGAGGGAAGGCGATGAGTGGAAAACAACATTCAAGACAAACAAAGGTTTGTATGAATGGCTAGTCATACCGTTTGGTTTGACAAATGCACCAAGCACTTTTATGAGGCTGATGAATGAAGTCCTGAGGGAATTCATCGGGAAATTTGTCATTGTTTATTTGGATGACATATTGATTTACAGTAAATCAGTGGCTGAACACCTGAAGCATTTGTCCATTGTGATGCGGAAGCTACAACAGGAGAAGTTGTTGATAAACATGAAGAAGTCCTCATTTATGAAGACAAAGCTCATTTACTTGGGTTTTGTTATTTTAGCTAATGAGTTGAGGATGGATTCGGATAAGGTAGAAGTGATAAAAAATTGGCCATCACCGAGGAATGTATTCGAGGTGAGGAGTTTTCATGGTTTGGCTAGTTTCTACCGGAAATTCATCAGGAATTTCAGTGGAATTAGCGCAGCGATGATGAACACAGTGAAGAAGAGGCATAAGTCTTTTCATTGGACCGCAGAGGCTGAGAAGAGCTTCAATCTGTTGAAGCGAAAGATCACGGAACAACCGGTTTTGGTGTTGCCGGATTTCCAGAAGACATTTCAGGTGAAATGTGATGCAAGTGGGTTTTCCATAGGAGCGGTCTTGAGTCAGGAAGAAAGACCAGTTGCATATTTCAGTGAGAAGATGGATGAGGCGAAACTGAAATACTCCACGTACGATAAGGAATTCTACGCTATCATACAGGCATTGAAGAAGTGGAGGCATTACTTGATCCCGAAAGAATTTGTTTTGTACAGTGATAATCATGCATTACAGTTTGTGACTCAACAGGAGAAGTGGAATCAGAAACATGCCAAATGGGTAGAGTATATGCAGAATTTCACGTTTGTGATTAAACATATTTCGGGTACTGCTAACAAAGTGGTTGATGCTTTGAGCAGGAAGTGTTTGTTGTTGCAGGAGTTCCGAATCAAAACATTAGGTTTTGAAAATCTCAGGGACATGTACGCAAGTGATGCAGATTTTGCAGAGGCGTATGAAGCAACTGAGAATCCAGTTCTTAGAGACAGAAGCCCATGGATAGATTATATGATCCAGGAGGGATTGTTGTTCAGAGGCAATCAACTGTGTATTCCGAAATTCTCCATGAGGGAGAACTTGTTGAAGGAGAAACACAGTGGTGGATTGGAAGGACATTTTTGCCATGAAAAAACATTCGCGAAGCTGAGAAAGTCATATTTTTGGCCGGGAATGCGAGCAGATGTCAAAAGGTTCGTTGACAGATGTCGAATTTTCCAGCATTCGAAGGGGAGAAAGCAGAATGCAGGTTTTTATCAGCCATTACCCATACCGGATAGGCCATGGGAAGCCATAAGCATGGATTTTGTATTGGGTTTGCCGAGGACACAAAGAGGTGTTGATTCCATCTTTGTGGTGGTGGACAGGTTTTCCAAGATGGCACATTTTATTCCATGCCAGAAGACCAGCGATGCGACTCATATCACAAATTTGTTTTTCAAGGAGGTCATTCGACTTCATGGATTGCCGAAAAGCATAGTTTTGGATAGAGACGCTAAATTCATAGGGAATTTTTGGAGGACCTTGTGGAAGAAGCTAGGAAATAACTTGGCGTTTAGTTCAGCTTATCATCTTCAGACGGATGGACAAACGGAAGTGGTAAACATAAGTCTGGGAGACTTGCTGAGAAGCTTGGTGACCGAACACCACAGCAGTTGGGACCACATATTGCCACAGGAAGAGTTTGCATACAATGATTCAGTGAATCGGAGTACAGGGAAGAGTCCATTTCAGGTTGTATATGGAATGCAACCGAGAGGAGTGTCTTAACTAAGAGATTCAGAACAGACTGCTACTAGCAGCGCTAGTGCAGAAGAATTCGCTGAGGCGATGAAAGAACTTCACAGCAGGGTGAAGGAGCGACTACTGAAATCAAGCCAGGAGTATAAGCGCAGAGCAGATCAACATCGGAGACAACTTTAATTTGAAGTTGGTGATCTATTTCTGGCACATTTGAGGAAAGAAAGGTTCCCGAGGAGGACATACAGTAAATTCAAAATGAAGAAAATCAGGCCATGCAAGGTCTTGAAGAAATTCTGAGAAAATGCTTATGAGATTGAGTTACCGGAGGGAATCGGAATATCTACAATATTCAATATCGCAGATTTATACCCATACAGGGTTGGAGAAGCAGAGACTGGAACTGAGGAGCCAGTGATCCAGTGGGTGAAAAAATTTCTAGTTGCAGAGAAGCTACAGATGGACTGCATACTGGACAAGAGAGTGGGTAAGAAGACCAGGAGAAAAGAATACTATGAGTATCTGGTCAAGTGGAAGAATCATCCAGTTGAAGATGCCAGCTGGGAGAGCAAAGCAGAGATACAGAAGCATGGACATACCATGCAGGAACTCATGGACAGGAGCCCATGAAATATTTCAATCCGAGGAGTATGATGCAGGAACATCGCCAGCACATCAAGCGAGCCAGCGCGGAGCGGAAGACAGTTGGACAAGCCAACACAAAATTTTGAAAATGCTTTGGGATTGTTGTGCAAATCTTAAATGAGTCATTTAAGAGGAGGCGCCTTTGTGTATTGTAATGGACCTTGAGCCTTTAAGCTCTTGTCCTTTAGTAGATAGACGACATTTAATTTAGTTAATGCTGGTAGATAGGAATTTAATTTTAGATTTGATAGCTTTAGATTCCAAGAGGGGAAACAGATATAGACACCCTCATTGTATCATTGTAACATTATCAAGCATTCTGGATGAGAAGCAGAGAGCAAGCAGAGAATAGTGTATGAAGAACACCCATGTACAGACATTTG
>SNQJ01S0131840.1:0-25815 GCA_010110895.2 Picea sitchensis | reverse complement strand
ACGAGACCCTCTTCTCATCAACATGTTTGGCTTGATTAAGTTGATCCCACCACATGGCTACCTTTCTTTGCAAGTGGTAGGTGGAAATTATTGTTTCCACCCTTGTGGGGTAATCATGCAGCTAGAATTTTTTTATTCATTTCCAATAGCCATGCCTCGGCCTCTTCTCCCTTCCTAATCTCACAATTGAAAGTAGGTGGATTGATTTTCCCGAGTTCACCTTGCAAGATGTCTCCCTCAGGCCTTCTTTTCTGTCTCCTAGTATGAGACACACCTTGAACTTACATGAGATCTCCTACTGGATTTCCCTAGGGAATGATGGCACTTTCTCCTTCTCCTTGAATTCCTATCATTCCCATACTCATTCCCATTTGGATGTTTTCACTTTCCTAGCACTAGCTTCTTGCTTGGTGCCAGAGTCCTTATTGTCTTGCTTCTGCAACACGTTCAAGATCTAAAGTATCTCTTCTCAAGATTTCATAATATTTTTATTATCAGCCCTATAACTCTACACTTCTCTCTGCAAACTTTTCATATTTACAGGACCTTTCTTGCCTCTTCTTCCATTAGAATCTGTCTCAGCATTCCCCATGCTGACATGCAGACCTTTGAATTCCTCTTCATGATTGTCGAACCCTTGGGCATAATCCATTGTTGTGGTTCTCATATAGAGACCAAAATTCCTTTATGAACTAGATTTTTGTAGAAAATGTGCATGCAAATAATTTTTTATTAGACAAAAATATATACACACACAATTTTGGAAACTAATGCATACAATTTTCTTCCCTTTAATGCCACCAATCATCTTATTTTGAGTTGAATTCAAACTTTACTACTCAAATTAATTTTTTGGTTAATATATGGATTCTCCTCCTCAATACCTTTCCATCGACTATTCATTTTTCCAATTTTGAGTTCCGAGCAAAAAGTTATGGTCTTCAGACGTTTTGACTATTTTCCCTTTTTCAACCCTGCATGCTACATGTGTACTCTTTCTTCCACAACACATTTTTAGGTACCCAGGTCTCATTTTAGGCTACATGGCTAAATTCTACAGTCCATGAGCTTTCCATAGATTGCTCTCAGGCTCCAAACTGACTCCCGAATAAGGAGTTATGTTCTCTAAAATAAAACTGGTACTTGATTTTACCCTTGACTATTTTGGGTATAACTTCTTCATACAAGCTCCGTTTTGCACTCAAAACATCTCATTGGAAAGATCTCCTTGAGATCTTTCATTTTAGAAGCAGAAACTTTGTGTACTGGAAGTATACAAAATTTTGTGAAAAAATGATTTTTTGAAAACGTTGTTTAGGCCCTAAAAAAATGCCTTGTAAGTTTGTGACCTCCATAAACAATAAAATTTTATGTTTTATTGCTAAAATTGTACTGATTTTGTTGTTCTGGGTAACCAGGCCATCGACCCACTGGGCTATCTTCCATTTGGCTCCCAAAAATTCCTTTCAATCCTGGTCCGATCCACCAGACCACTAGGCATACCAGACCACCGTGGCACTGGCCTACCGGGCCACCTACTCCATACAACATCGTGAACTAATGACATACCGGGGCACTAGGCCACCGACCCACTTGGACACATCATGAACCAACTCCCTATGAACTCTGACCTGATCCGATCCATTGGGGCACTAGCCTACCGGCCCACCGGGCCATCACACCACCACGCATAACCTCCATCCAACTAACTCCGGTCTGATCTAGGGAATCGACCCATCAGACACCAGAACACTCTCGTGAAATCTTCAACTGAATAAATTCGATTCACCGCACACAAATTCAAACAACTCCCAATGATTATGGTCCAATTCGATCTACCAGGCATACCAGCCACCAGGGAACCAACGTACTGGCCCACCGAGAAACAAACCATTCCCGCACAACCTCCATCTGAATAACTTCAATTCGATGCCAAACATGCCATCGATTACCTTGGCCAAAAGTTATGTTGTGCGAAGGCTCCATAGGGTTTAGTGGTTCTCTATGCTTCAAAAACAAGTCATAAATGGTTGTAATTTGTTTATAATTTGTTCACTCAAACTCCTCCCCATGCATGTGGGATTAATAAATAACACCCATCGTTGATCAACGATTTTGAATCCATCAGGGTGAAATCAACGACTCATGTGCATTGTCGCTCTAGGAGGCATAACTATTGACTCTGTGCCTTAATTTTACCCAACGATGGCTTGCTGGAAAACTAGGTCCTTGAGGAACTTCTTGAACACGATTTTCATGGTTGTCATGAAAACGTTAAACCACAAAATTTTCCTCCAATGTTATCCCATGGAAAAATTATTTTTTCCCCAAAATAAAAGATATCTGGTCCAAATTACTTCTTGTTGTCTTGTAGTAGGCCCCTTGCAGGCCTTTTGCTGCAACCTTCTACTATGATACCATGATGTAATGTCCCCCAACTCTACCAGGGAACGCTACTTGCAGAATACACATAAAAATCAAAATTTTATGTTGATTCATTTACTGTAGCTTACCATCTATGATTTAATTCACATTTTGACCAGATTTTACTACCTATAAATAAATGCATCTACATCTCTCCAAGTGAACATGAATACAACTAACTCATTCAAAACAACAATTAACCATTTACATACACAAATTTAAATAAAACAATTAAACTCATGAATACCTCAAAAAATAGATAAACAATTATCTTTTATAAAACGTTTATGCAACCAACTGCTTGGGAAGGATGTTCCACCCAACAATAAACCTGTTGTTCTAGATCTCAAAATAAAGTCACCCCTGAGTCGGGGCTAGGAATCCACAAGAGAAGGGTGCTCTCACAATCCACTCATAGCTCACTATCACACAACCCAGTGGTATTATCCTACAACTTTCCCGAATTCCTTCTAGCTCTCTTCCTCTTGGCTTGTCCAACCCAAGAAATGTACCCTTTCATTGCTCTCATTCCATCAAGCGTCCCATTTGTTTATTAGGGTCTCTCTGGCACATGAAACTAGGAATATCTTTGTTGGGGACTCCAAGGAACTCACTTCTAGGAAAACTACCAGCAACCAATACCAAAACTTGTTGTTACAGTGCAACTCACTCAAGAGTTCACTCTTCAGGTCTCACAACCTATTTCTTCAATTTCCAACTCCAATACGCTTCAAAACACTCTATCATGCTCCTAAATTCACCCAGCCTTCTTGTTCTATCTATGGTGCTCTATTTTCCTACTCTCTGCTTGTTGTTCATGAAAAACTCAATGTGTAAAAACTGTCTGTAACCCCCATACAAATTTCCTTTATTCTCCCAATACCATTGACTACTCACTCTACCCAATGTTGATTGATTCCTCCCCATGCTTTCCAATAACTATGGGATGTGACTATTACACCCACCCACTTACATGAGTTTAATGATTGGGCTCTCATACACTCAAACATAAAATATGATGTTTCCCCCAAATGATAATAAAATTAAGGAAAATGAGTTTGGATTTTACCCATACTTAATTTCCCCATTGGACCCCTCTTAGGCACTCTCTTCTCTTGTGGAAAACTAAGCCGCCATCGTTGTCCATATTCCCAGCAGCTGGTATCACATTATATTTATTAAAAAACAAAAAATTCATTTCACATATTACATCACTTGGCCACAACCACATTCATATCTACATTATGCATTAATTAAACTGAGGACTATAATGAGAATGTTACAATTATTTTTCTAGTTTCTAACCATATGAAACGTAGTTGCTAACCTTGCTTGTATAAGGAGGCACTTATATATGAAACATAGTTTCTAATCATGCTTGTATAGGGAGGCACTTATAAATGAACCTTTTTCCATTTTACTTGAGAGGCTCAGGGCTCGTTGTGGTTACCTAAGAGGGCTTGTGTTTTCAATCTCTTATTGGATTTGCATCGTATATGGGTGTTAAACTTAGTTTGTTGCTTGAATTACCATCATATGTATATTTTAAGGTTAAAAAGTCAACACGGGTGTAATTGTACATATTAATATGTGTGTATTTTAGGATTAGAAAGTTCAAAGTCATACACTTTAACTTTTAATTAACTTTAATAAGTTTTTGAATAATATAATATTTAAAGTTTAGAAAAGAATATTTCACTTCTATCATATCATAGGCATAGCATTAGTTACAATATATATATATATATATATATGTTTACAAAAGAAAGTTATACATTATAATATTATATTTTCAATATTTTCACATTAGGGGTAACATGTGTGGGGGCATGGGTTATATTTGACCTTTGTGGACATGATCTCAAGTATGCCATGTAAATAGGCACAACGAACAATAAAGTTGAGGCATTAACAACATATTAAGACCTTAAGATTCTCTTCGATATCATTCCCTATTATGGTGATAGGGGACTTGTCCTTGATCATTAATTTTTTCTATTGCAAAGGTGCATGTGAATAAGCAAACCAACCAACAATAAATTTGAGCCATTAACAATATATTAAGACTTTACGATTCTCTTTGATTGAATAGGCACAACAATCAACAATAAAGTTGAGGCATTGACAATATATTAAGGCTTTAAGATTCTCTGTTATTTCACTTTATATTATGGTGATGGGATTTTCCCTTAATCATTAATTTTCTTTAAAGAAAATGATGTATCTCCTTGCCCTCTCATTACAATCAAGGCATTAATGGATGAATTTGAAAACCCTTCTACACACATTTTACGAGTCAATAACACATAGTTGATTAAATGGTGAGGGAAAGAGTTCTATGGGATGGAGGGAAACTACAAATATGGGGTAAGGAGGGGTCTAGTTCTTCACTCAACTACCACCCATGAATGTCATGTTAATCTTATTTATGCACTTTCGAGTAGTTTTAATTGTTTAGATGAGGTGGGGAATGGGAAATTCCCAACCACCCCCATCACCTCATTAATATTAACATGGGGAGCCATTAAATTTGCACCCTCTCAACATTCACATCCTTAATGGAATAATTAATGTAAAAGATATGAGTATGATAATGTTGTCCCCCTCCTCCTATGCCAATGTTTGCATGTGCCTCTATGATGGTTCTCATTTTGTTTTGAGAAATAATTTATAGTGATTTGATCTATTATTCTAGTTAGCACTCTTCTGATTGCATTTTGAATTGACAAAAAGATAGAAAGAAGGTGGCTCTAGAGGAATTGAATTGTTCCTCCTACCACTCACAATCGATGTAAGTGTCGTTATTTCACCTTTCACTCTCAAGGACATTGTTTTGGTCCTCTCTTGTAATCAATTGTTCCTCTCATTTTTGTGTAGAATTGATTACAGTTGCTCTGTTGTCGGTTCATTTTGTGGAGCAGTAGGACCTCAAGGCCAAATTGGAATAGACTATTTTGTGTTAAAATTAGGGACTAAAGGATTATGAATTGAAGGTATCTCTTACTAAGATCATCACACATATGGATCACTCCTATTGTCATTGTTGCTTGCTTGAGGAGATGAAATATTTGCACAAAGATTTGAGGAGATCTAAGCAAACTACAAATTTGGCTCAGTCCATTGCTACCCATGTGGTCCTCACTGTGCATTGGAATCAAGAAACACTAAATTCCATTTCTATAGGATGGAACACAAATTCTCTTATTAGTACACAGGATGGTCAATGTCACCTACAACACCCCTTGGACTAGAAAATTGAAGCCTAGGCTTCCATATGAAGCCTAAGATCAAAGAGAGAGGAGGTGGATATTTCTATGGCAACAGTAAACAATCTCATCAATTTCATAGTTTCCTTCATCAACCTCACACTGGAAATGATGTTACCCATGACCTCCTCACCCAAATGCCAATAAATAAATTCCTAAACTCTTCTGTTCCTCTGTCCTTGAAAAATCAGTCAATAACACCCACGATGGGAAATAGTCTTGATTGTTTTATGTTGTTTTAATGCTTTGTAGATATATATTGTTATTAGGCTAGTTTGTATAGTAATGCAGCTAGAAAATATTCAATAAAATCTTGGTTCTTATTGTGGATTTCTAGTTTTTGTGAATGCTTTAAGACTATTTAGGAAAGCAGAATATGACTCTATTTTGTACTTTACAATATAATGTGAAATCCTTTTGACTAAATATAAAATAGTCATGCCTAAAGGGGTTGGATCCAATGGTGGAAAGCAATGAGTTTTTCACCATTGGACAAGGTTCAATTTCCATGAGGGCCTAACCCGAAGCCATGAGGGCACCTTGAGGTAGTGGTCGAATGTGTGGTTGCACCCTGAGATACTGTATTAAATGATATCATGACCCGTGCACACATAAGTGGATCAAAGCCCACCCATGTGTGCTTTAATTTTTTAGTCAGTTCATGCTAGCTTAACCAATCAAGGTGTGGGTTTGGTTTGTTAGGAAACACAAGTTCAATTCCCTTATGGTGTGTTTAGTCAAGAGGAGACACCCAAAAAATCCATCCATGTTAAGGATTGGTGCGACCCAAGCCGGGTGCGATCCCCAGGTGATTTTGACAGCTTAGATGCCTCTGGGTTGTGGTTTCTTAGCCAACCATTGAAATGTTGGCCTCACAAGTGACATACATTTCTAACTAACTAACTAACTATATATATACTTGGAGGTCAAACAAGATTTCTCACTTAATGTCCAATAAAGATTCCCCACTTACTTATCTACTCTCTATTGGTCTGATCTAATTTGAATGATAAAGACAAAAAGATTGAGGATTATTATAAGATTATCGAAAAGAAAAAGCAAGCATCATTGTACCTCTTTGTTTGGATGTACTTGGAATAGAATCATAAGTCTCTCTCTCTCTCTATATATATTTTACATAATTATAATATTTTTATAATTAATTGATATAATATTTATTTTTATATTATAATTAATTGATATAATATTCATTTTTATATTAAAAAAATGTCTATTTAAAATTTTTCTAATCAAAATTAATATTATTAATTCTATATATATATGTATATGTTTTTTTACATAATTATAATATAATATTTTTATAATTAATTGATATAATATTTATTTTTATATTATAATTAATTGATATAATATTCATTTTTATATTAAAAAAATGTCTATTTAAATTTTTTCTAATCACAATTAATATTATTAATTCTCTCTCTATATATGTGTGTTTTTTTACATAATTATAATATTTTTATAATTAATTGATATAATATTCATTTTTATATTAAAAAAATGTCTATTTAAATTTTTTCTAATCACAATTAATATTATTAATTTAAATTGGAATTCCTAATTTCACTTTATTTCATTAAATATATTTATATATAAGAAAATCAATTAAAACATTTATTTATTTTTAACTATTTTAGCATATATTTGTTTTCTTTTGTAAGTAAAAAATTATAAACTATTATTAATAGTATTATATGACACTCTTCGTCCAACTAGTCTATGAGGTGTACATATAATTTTACCACCTTCTAAATTTGAACATATAACTTTTCAGAAGAAACACATATTCTTAACTATTAAGCCCACTCAATATATATATATATATATATATATATTTTTTTTTTTTCCACATTATTTTTCTTTATTGAATAACTAAATGATACACACTATTCTGTTTTTTTTCCAAGACAAATTTATAACTTCCCCGATTTTATACCATATTATAATATTAATAATAATTTATAATTTTTACTTACAAAAGAATCAAATTTTACTAAAATAACTAAAAACAAATAAACTGTTTTAATTGATTATCTTATATATGAAATTATGAATTCCAATTTAAATTAATAATATGAATTAAAAAAATAAAATTTAACATATACTTTTTTAATGTAAAATAAATGTATATGATAGTTATATATATATATATATATATATATATATATATATATATATATATATATATATATATATATATATATATATCAATTAATTATAAAAATATTATATTTATGCAATTCCCAATATACATTATCAATTAATGATTCCATTTCAAGTAAATACAAACAATGAGGTACAATGATGCTAGTTATTTTTTTTAGATTTTCAATTTGGGAGTAATTTTTTTGGCATAGTTACTTTTTTTGACATGTTTTTTGGCGATGCTGTTTTAAATTTGTGGTCAATTTAGAAGTTTGATGGTTTTTTTTTGACATGTTTTTTGGCGATGCTGTTTTAAATTTGTGGTCAATTTAGAAGTTTGATGGTTTTTCGTTTAAAATAGGACAAAACCCTTAAAATATAGTTTTGAAATGCATAATTTTTTTATCCATACCAAACTCAGACTACCCCTGAAAATTTGATCGTATTCAGACTTTTTTTTTTACATGAAAAGAGAAAAGATTACTTCTTAATTAACTTACTGTTTTTTTTCATAATCTTATAAGAATCCTCAATCTTAGTGTCCTTATCATTCAAATTAGATAAGACCAATCTTGGTATCCTTATCATTATCGAGAGTAGAGTAGACCAATCTTGGGGAATCCTTATTGGACAATAAGTGGGGAATCTTGTCCGAGCTCCAAGCATATTGGACCTGAAATTATTTACATGCTATGAGTTTCACTGTCAACTTTTAAAAGCATGTCGCTTGAATGTGATGTGAAAATGTTTTAGTTGTAAATGTATATCATCGCTCCTTTTTCACAAGTATTTCCCTAGATTTTAGAAGAAATATGGATATTAGTAAATATTTAAGTTTATTTATAAATAGTAGTTTAAATCATAGTAATTAAATTTGGTTGAATCTTTTAATTTTTTTTTTTTTAATTTATCTATTTGTTTGATTCGATTAAATTATTAATAAAATTTGATTCATTCTTGAACAAAAAGAACTCAAAAATGTAATATAAGAATTACTAGGTGGAAGAAGGGTCTTAATAAACAAGTCGTGTGAGAAGCAAATCGGTCGTGTTATTATCATTTGATATGAAGCTAAACACAGATCTAAAACATGAACCCAAAAAATACAAATAGAACAAAATAAAAGAGGGATCTCAAAAAATCTATGAACACCATGACATTTTTAAAAATCAAATGGGGCATATGTAGCATTGTGGAAGATACTCTATGTAGGTGAATTCCTAGAGGATATGATAAACATTGACAATTTAATTGAAATTTTTTCAATCCAATTCCAATTCGAACTTGGTGACTCTAATTTAAATGTTTTATAAAATGTTTTTTAGTTGTTTAAAATAATGGGATGGGAAATTGATATTTTGAATTTGAATTTTGGTAAGAATTTTTTTGGATAGATAAAATCATAAATATTATATTTTAACATATTACAATTTAGTTATAATAGGAGTATTTGAGGGTGTCGAACTTGACTGCTTTCTAATGATAACAAACTAATAAAACTCTAATTCTTAAAATGTTTAACCTTCTTACATTAGGATAAACAATCTCCATTTACAGAAGAACAATATGCCTTCCTTCAACATCACCAAATTCATGACGCAGTCTCTTTGGCACATGAGGCTCTCCACTCCATCAATCAGTCTAAGTTGCCAACTATATCTCTTAAATTAGATCTCTCCAAAGCTCACGACCGGGTAAGCTGGAATTTTCGCCATTTGATGCTCACTCAAATGTGAATGAACCTTAGGATGATAAATTGGATAATGGGATGTGTTCAATCAATTTCTTTCTTTGTTTTGATTAATGGCTCTCCCTCTCCTTTTTTTCACGCCTCTTGGGGGATTCAACAAGGTTTCCCTATATCACTTTTCTTGTTTCTTCTGATAGTGGAAGGATTAAGAAAACTCATTTTCGATAGGTGGGCCTTGGGAGAGTTATAAGGGATTAAAATCATGGAATCAAAATTCACCACCCACCTTCTTTTCATTGATGTTGACCTTCTTTTTGGGGAAGGATCTATGAATGACATTAGATCCCTTGATAAAATTTTGGTGCTTTTTTGTAAAGAAACAGGAATGGTCATCAATGAAGCTACTTCCTTCCTTCTCTATAATCACTTACCAGACAAAGTGAATACCCCTTTGGTTGAGCTACTTCCATACCCTCACAAGGAACTCAATTATGGGTTCAAATACCTTGGTTTCAAACTGAAGCCCAATTCTTATAGATATGCAGACTGGTTATAGTTGTATAAAAAGGTAGAATCCCAAATCTCAGTCTAGGTCAATTGTTTTCTTTCCAGAGGAGGTTGCCTTGTTCTCTTAAAGTTGGTATTAGAAAGCATTCTTGTATATTAGACTTCTATAGCAAGCATACCCTAAGGAATTGTAACTAAGATTTAGAAAAAGAGTTTTAGCTTTCTATGGTCAGATAATCGACTTTTTGAAGGTATTCCTCTCGTTAAATGGTCGATATTATCACAACCAAAAACATTGGGCTGTTGGGGGCTCAAAACATCTATCTCTTCTGTCAATCTATAACAACCAGGAGCTTGCTAAGGCTTACCCACAACATGTTGTTGTGGGGAAGGGTGGTGACATCCAAATATCTACAATATCAAATGATAGAGGAGTGGTACATGTCCCCTCAGAAATCAACCAAAAGCGGTTCGATGGTTTGGAAAGATTTGGTGGCTTCTTTTACTCAAATTGGGAATTGGACTGCATGGAAAGTGGGACATGGAAAAAAAGTCAGGATTAGAGAAGATCCTTGGATTGGATCCAACAATGAGTATATATTTCCCCATAATTTATGCCAAATTCTACATGATCAGAATATTTACACTTTGGCCAATGCAAGAGCACAAGTGCCTCATGAATGGGGCCAAATAGGTTGGAAATTAGATTAGGATCTTGGTTTGTTAGGAGAGTTGGTGAAAGTGTGGTGTGCATATGTGGAAAAATTATGCACAATTTTCATAAGGCTATTGGATGAGGATGAGGATTCTCTTGTATGATAAAAAAACCTCACCATTGGGGAGTTTACAATAAAGCTCATATATAATGTTGCCTATGAATCTTAGTTTCAGGATTTAAAAAAATGGTGGTGGTACTTTATATGGAAAGCCCTTGGTCCTGAAAAATGAAAAATTGTGCTTTGGTTGGCTCTAAGTAATAAACCGTTACTATGGGAAAACGATTTAAAAAGGGGATGGTTAGGACCCAACATATGTAGTGTTTGTAAAAACAATGTCGGATCATTCTCACACTTGTTTGTGTTCTATCCCTTTGTAGCCCAGGTATGGACGATAGTGGTACATGTTTTAAAGAGAAAAGTAAAATGGTTACTTCCGAGCCTAGAAGAAAATGTTCAAGAATGTTATCTAGATGCTTTAGTAAAAATATATTGGGCATTTCCTAATTTCTTTTTCTATGGCATATGGTGGGATCAAAACTCAAGCCTTTTCCAGGATCAAGATATTCCTCTAGAAGCTATAGTAGGCATAATTTTAAAGCTGTCCAACAAATTCAAAGAAGATATGAAACCAAAAACAAAGAGCACCAATTATGCCTCAACTAAACATGGAGATACCATGGGGTTTTATTGATGGGGCCATCCAAGGGCCACCGAATCATTGTGGCATTGGAGTGGTTCTATACATGAATCATTCTCACTATTTCCTTGTCCATTATTCCCTAGGTAGAGGAACTAATATGAAATATGATCTTTGTGCTCTCTAGACCTTCATTTTTCTAAATGAAAGGTATCGACAGACTACAAGTAATAGGAGACTCAAAAATTGTTATTAACTGGGCCAACACAAATGTCACAGTGGATAATATCAAACTCAATTACAAGGTACTTTACAGGTTGTATTGTGTGTCTCTATAATTTATTTCATGCTCAAATCTATCTTCTCTTTCATGGTTGGTTTAGTGTGAGGATTGTTTTTCTCTACATTTGGTATTAGAGCATATCTGAGTAGTTCTGTTACATTTGGTATCAGAGATACAGAGAAAGGTTAAGAAGATCTTGGATCTGAGCTAAACCTAGGTCTATTGGGAGTTGTATGTTAGTGATCTCTAAAGTTGTGCTTGAAATAATGGCAAGCAATTCAAGGATAGAGATTGAAAAATTCAATGGATAGAATTTTGAGCTTTGGAAGCTTAAGATGGAAGATCTCCTCGTAGATTGAGAACAATTGGTAGACGTGATTCCCAGAATAATTTTTGATGGGTACTTTGAGGGAAGAATGGGATAAAATTGAGAGGAGAGAAAGGAGTATGATTTGACCATGTCTTGTATATTTGGTATTACTAAATGTCTTAGGTCAAGACTCTACAAATAAATTGTGGGACAAGTTGAGAAGCTTGTACTAGTCGAAATCCTTGGTAAACAATTTGTTCCTTCAGAAGAAATTGTATCCTCTGAGAATGAGTGATGGGAGATTAGTAACAGAGCACTTGAATGCATTCAATACTGTAATAAGTCAATTATTGTCTGTGGATATTAAAATCACTTAGGAGGATAAATGTATTAGCATGTTGTGTTCTTTTCCAAACTCTTGGGATAGATTAGTCATGGATATAGGGACTAATTCAATCACATTAACACTTGAAGACATGGTCACATCTATGTTGTAAGAATAAATGATACAGACGAACATGGAAGGATCTACGAAATATGACTTGATGGTGAGAGGTCAACAGAGATAAAGGAAAATTATCTGGTAGAAAGTATACGTTGAAGGGTGGATCTAAATCCCTAGTTCAATCGATGAGAAGATGTTGGAAATGCGGTAAAGTTGGGCACTACAAGAGAGACTGCAATTTGAAATCAATTGGGATCATTCTAGGATCCGACGAGAAGCATTTGACTGAGAAAAATAATACTCTGAATAAAGGAGGTGATGTGTATTTGTCATCAACCAATACACAATTGAATCGTGATGTTTGGCTGATCGAATTAGGTGCATCTTATCACATGACATTGCACAGAGAATGGTTATATAAATATGAAATATATAAAGAGAGATGTATTCTCGCGAGACAAATCGACAACCAAAATTGTTGGACGAGGAAGAGTTTGAATAATGCTACAAGATGGGAGGAGCAAGACCGTTACAGTTGTGCTACATATTCTTGGTTTGGAAGGAAATTTGATATTTGTCAGCAAGATGAGTGATGCAAGCATGCACACTTTATTTCATAAGGATACATGCAAAATGGTCATGGGAGTGATGGTCTTAATGAAAGGAGTTTAGATTGGAACCCTATACAAGTTGTTAGGGAATGTCGACTCAAGTGGATGCAAGTTCTTGAATTCGACTTGAATTTTTAGGGAAAAATCATGAAGATGGTGTTTGATTACTGAGAGAGGGGTGAATAAGTAATAGAGCAATTCAATCCTTTTCTGACCACAATATGCAAGTGTTATATCAATGTAGAATTATCATCCAATAATTGCAGAGTAAATAAAAAATGAACAAATGAGCAATCATACACATACACAATACACCACGAAATGTTTTTCTTATATTTATTTCAGAATTAGATTCATTGGAAGCATCGACTTCCTTTGTTTTCCAGCTGCAAGTTATTGCAAGGAGGCTCCAACCCCCTAGTTTCTCAGGCTACAACCTGAGGGAAGCTCCAGCTCCCCAATTCTTTACCTACAACCAGAAGGAGGCTATATCCCCCTATGTTCTCCAGCTACAACTGGAAGGTGGCTACAACCACCTGTCCTTGCCCCATCCAACTGCCCTGTCGTAGAAGTATAATGATGGAACCACTATCACACTATCACTGTGAGATATACCACTATACAACTTTACCAACCTATACCACTAAACTTTCGCCAACCTATACAACTTCCCTGCAATCAATATGTACCTGAACTAAACATGTATCAACCAAATACAACAGATACATGACCTGTAGTTCTGCAACATGTGTATGTATGCTCCCTATCTGTTATGCAACCCATGTATGTATGTGACCAAATTATTATGTAGCCTGCGTATGCCTTTTGAAAACTAGGGTTTTGTTTCTTCAGAAAACTTCTGACCCTCTGTAACTTCTTTCACATAGATTTGTAACCTGTCACTGTATACAGACTGTATCTGTGCCATGTGCATGCATCCTCATACATAAAATTTACCCAAAAAATCTATATCTCTCTCTTGTCACATGCCATAAGTGTGTGTAATCATGAACAAGTATAATAACCTTCACATGATCTAGACATCAAACCCTTTCTGGTATTCATCCTCTCAATACATCAACCATGTACCACAAAAAACCCCTAGCCATATGCCAAGAAATACAAGATGTGCCTCAACTCTAACAAGAAGTGTCAATGATAAATATACTGGCACTGTATTTATGTAGATATGAATTATACAAAATATTTCATGTAGCCACTAGTCTCTCTAGGGAGAATCCTCAAATATCCATAACCATTTCTCATGCATACATCAAAATCCAACTACTCATAGAAATAAGACATACCTTTTGAACCAATGGATAGATCCGATGTGTCTGAGCACTTTAGACCATCCTAGGAGCTTGATCTCATAATCTATAACCACTGCATCTTCATCTTCTCAAGTTTCCATGGATTTGCCCTCATGTATGCACCCTAATACACTACCATCCCGCGTATGTACGCACCCTAATACACAGTCAGTCCACATATGTATGCACCCTAATACATTGTCATCCCGCGTACACCTTAGAAATTAAGGGTTTTTAGATTCACTATAATTTTGAAACTTTCACCGTCAACCCTTCGTGCTACCTCAGACTTTCGCAACTTCAGATGTATCAATGATTACTTGTAATAAGCCTTACACAACAATAGATATTCAATATGTTCAACTTTGATTAAATGAGAGAGCCTTGCCTCTTATTTATACTTTCATGTAGGATACCACTTTCCTTATTTTAGGGAGTTCTCCATTAACTTTATTATTTAAATAATTTCTTTTGCAAACACTTTGACTACTTTGACCTTTTGTGGCTTCTAGATGACTCATAAGGGTTCTCCAACTTCACATGGCCATAACTCTCTAACCGTGAGGAGTTATGTGACGTTACACATACCACCAGAAATGGCATGACATGTACTATCCATCTAGAATAGTCTTACCTGCAAATATATCAAAACTCATACCATTATACATCAAACAAACTTGGGTCCATTACCCAAACCATTGTGCTACCGAAATTTTCTACTGGACTTCCTTCAAGGTTTGACATCAATGAAAACCAACCCAATTAATAAAAAATATCCCCCTTTGGCATTGATGGCAACACTCTGATGCAATTCTGAAGTCACGCCATGCAATACTGAGGTCATATCACTCATTCTCCCCTTGTGAACATCGCTCTCCCTGGAACCATGCCTCTGTGATCTACATATGATAAATCTCTCCCCATTTGTCATCAATGGCAAAGTTATCTTTCCATTCGGGGCTACTCTCCCTAAGTGAACTGTCCTTGGGGATACTCCCCCTCACTGAACTCTTCCTAAAACTGATATCCGGACCTGAACTGTCCTCTTTGTGGTGCTTCCTCATGTAAATCTAAGACATATAAGATAAGAATTCAAAATAATTTATTTTGGAGTAGAAATTACTCCGAGTCTCTGGTGAAGATACTCAAAGGATTCCCTTGGAAGCAGTTTTGTAAATATGTCTGCCACTTGTTCTTTTGTGCCCACATATTCAACTCTGATGTTCTTCTCTGCAACCTGTTCCCGTAGAAAGTGATACTTGATTGGAATGTGCTTCTTCTTGGAGTGTATCACTGGGTTCTTTGAGATACCGATGGCGCTTGTATTATCACAATAGATTGGACTGGGATCATCATACTCAACCTATATATCTGTTAGAATTTGTTTCATACATAGAACCCGTGTACAACATGCTGCTGCTGCAATATACTTTTCCTTGGCTGTAGATAAGGATAATGATGACTGTTTCTTGCTTAGCCATGATACTAAACACTCACCCAAGTAGAATGTTGATCTACTGGTGCTTCGTCAGCCATCAATGCAACCTGCCCAATCTACATCTGTGTAGGCAATAAGTGATAGAGTCTTTCCTTTTGGATACCATGATCCCAACTCTTATGTTCCTTTGAGATATCTGAAAATCTTCTTCACTGCTAATATTGTGATTCCTTTGGCGCTGCTTGAAATTGTTCCACCTGTCCAATTGGCCACATTACATCTGGTCTGGATGATGTCACATATAGTAAGTTGTCAATCATCGACATGTATTTCCTCTGTTCTGTAGACTTTGAATCATCATCTTTACTTAACTTGCAACTGGTTTGCATGGGAGTGGCAATTGGTTTGCAATCTTCCATTCCGAACCTCTTTAGCATTTCTCTAATATACTTAGTTTATGAAATAAAAATTCTTTGGTTGCTTTGACATATCTGAAGACCTAGAAAGAAGGATAGTTCTCCAAGTAATGACATTTCAAATTCATTCTGCATATCCTTTGCAAATTTCTGGCTTAACCTGTCATCATTTCTTCCAAAAATAATATCATCAACATAAACTTCAATTAGTAAAATACTATATTGAGTTACCTTGATGTAGAGGTTGTTGTCTGCACTTCTTTTTCTGAACCCTGCTTGCTGTAGATATTTATCTAGTCTAGAGTACCATGCTCTAGGATCTTGTTTTAGACCATACAAGGCCTTCTTCAATTTACACACATAATTTGCGTTCTCTGAGAACTTAAATACTTTTGGTTGTTCAATGAAGATTTATTCTTCAAGTTCCCTGTTTAGAAAATTTGATTTCATGTCCATCTGATACACTTTAATATTCTTGGAGAATGCATAAGCTAGGAGCAATCAGATTGCTTCCATCCTGGCAACTGGAGAAAATGTCTCTTCAAAGTCGATTCCTTCAACCTATGCATATCATTTACATACCAATCTAGATTTGTTCCTTGTAACCTGTCCATATTCATTCAATTTATTTCTGAATACCCACTTTGTGCCAATCACATTCTTATTCTTTGGTCTTGGAACCAATTCCCAAGTGCCATTCTTCTCTATTTGATCCAATTCTTCATCCATGGCCTTATTGCAAAATTCATCCTTGCTGGCCTCTTCAAAATGTTTTGGTTCAATTGTAGATGAGAGTGCTAGGTGTGTTTTTTTCGGTGAAAGAATTCTTCTTCTAGTCTCAACTCATGCATCTTTGTTTCTGATAATCTGATCTGAAGGATGATTCTTCTGTACTCATTTGCTAGGTGTCTTTGGAGGTACTTGCTGAAATTGCTCATCTACTTCTGTCTAATCCTCTTCATATTACCCTTCTACTTCTTCTTCGTCTACTTCTATCTAATCCTCTTCATCTTACCCTTCTACTTCTTCTTCATCTTCTGCTTCTTCTTCGTAAAGCTGTTCCATTGATTCATTTTCTTCTTCCTTTAATTCTCATCCACCTGTTTCATCAATTGTTACATTGATTCTTTCCACAACTTTGTTCAACCTCAGATTGTAACACTTGTATTCTTTCCTTGTACTTGAGTAACCAACAAGTACTCCTTTGTCCACACGAGAGTCAAACTTTCCCATTCTTCCATCTTCTCTTTTGATGTAGCATTTTCTTCCTAATACTCTGAAGTGATTCACATTTGTTGGTCTTACTTTCCATAGCTCGTAGGCAGTTTTGTCAGTGGTATTTCTAATAATTACTTTGTTTTGAATGTGAACCTATGTATGCACTGCATGTGTCCAAAATATATCTGTCAATTTGGAATCCATTAACATTGTTCGAGCCATTTCCTATACTGTCATGTTCTTTCTTTCAACAACTCCATTCTGTTGAGGTGTCCTAGCAACGAAGAATTGCCTTTTCATTCCATGCCTACTGCAATATTCCATAAATTCCTTTGAAGTGAAATCTCCTCCATTATCAAATATCAAACATTTGATTTTTGAATCCATTTCATTTTCAACCATTTCCTTGTAGACCTTGAAGTTTTCAAAAGCTTCTGACTTATTCCTGAGAAAGAAAACTACAATCATTGTTGTATAATCATAAACTAATAACATAAAGTATTTCTCACCTTTTAAACCCTTTGTTGTAGTTGGTCCAACTAGATCAACATGCACAATTTACAGTGGTCTTGTCGTTGAATATTCTTTTGAATTAAGCCTGGTTTTTGTTTTCTTTCCTTGTTGACAATGCTTGCATAAAGTGTTGGTTGGTTTTGTAATCTAGGGTATTTCTCTAACTACTTCCTTTTTGATGACTTTGAAAGGGTTATCAAAGTTTATGTGACCTATTCTTTTATGCCATAACCAACTTTCATCTTCCTTTCCTAGAAAACACTTTTCATTTCCAATTTCACTTAGTACATATATGTTGCTTGGAGTTCTTGCAGCTATTGCAATCAATTTTCCTGAACCTTCTTTTATTATCTCGCACTTTTGTGAATCAAAATTTGTTGGACATACTGTCATTGATGTCAACAATCGATGATGCACATGAAGCTCAGAAGGGAAATCACATTGCAGAAACGCGATCGAGATCAAAATCCCCATAAGAAAAACCAGGATCGTTGGATATGCAAGCGCCAGATCAAGGGCAGGGATTGATTGTAGAGCATGAAGGGAGAATTAAACTACACATTATTTCAAATCCCACAATTAGTCTAGACTGTCAGATCTCATCAATTCAAAGATCGACGACTTTGGTTGATCCACCAATAGTCGCAGAACTTCAATTGCAGAGTTTGGGTGACGAGATAAACCACACGTAAGTTACGGTTCCAAAATCCACACCGACCTTCGATGGTCACCCTCCAATAGATTTATGGTTGGCATTGGTTCCACTACCAAATGAGCAATTTCCATTGTGGAACTCGATGATAGTTTTAAACGTCGTGCTGGTTGAAGACCCCACAATCATCCCTGATCATTGATCTACTCCGAGAGCATTCCCAACCATTGAATCAAGGAAAGTAGAAGGATAGGATAAGAAAATACAAAGGCTGAAGCCCCGAAGTAAATGAGGACTATCGGATCTAGACAATACATGATGGTCATTGGATCAGAATAGTGGTCAACTTCGACATTGAACACTTCAGCAAGAAAGGATTCAAAACATATGAGTTCACCCGAAGGTCGAAGTTTTGAAGTCACTCTCAACCATCGATTTGAGATACATTTTGGGAGTTAGGACAACCGTTAGATCCAAGAGAAGAACATGTGCCACGTGAGGAGATCCACGTCAGCAAGGACACATGGCACAATTAGATGATGAAATGTGTCAAAGTGCAGTTGACATTTAAGGTATGTGTAAGTCACGAATCTAAGTGACATGTGACAACCAAACAGTCAGTGCCACGTCAACAAGTTACATCACTCTAGGAGTTTGTACTTTGGGAGATTCACCATCAGAAAATACCCGAAGTCTCGAAGTTTCAAAATGAATGAGAACCGTTCATCGTGCAAATTAAATCCAACTGTTCAATCTACTTCGGTGAAATGAACTCCAGAAGATTGAAGGACTAGGAAGGAGAAATCACCCGGAGCGCCGAAGGCCAAAGTCAATGCTAATCGTTGATCTACTTTGGGAGCATTCTCAACCAATGATCAAGCATAGTGGAAGGATAGCGTGAGTGGATGTGTTAACTGACATCAAGCGGTCACCACCGCTTTATGACTTATTCGGTAGGTAATCACTCCCAATGAATTTCTACTCCAGAATTCAAGAGCCACAAATAGTCGAAGTTCCAAAGTAAATGAGAATCATCCATTTCATCGTGACATTAAAACATGATTTTTTATTTTGATAAGTGATCAAGCACTCGCTTGGCTTAGTGCATGGTCACCACCCGCAGTCGTATGGAATAAAGAAACAAAGGGAGAAAGAAGAGGCATTGCTTAAATTAATAATCCTGTGGTCCTGCGCCTATGGTCATATGTAAATGGTTTGAAGGAAGCACCTCTATAGAATTTGATTTCTTCAATATTTGCAGAGACATGAAATTAAGTTAAATGAAATCTATCCATACCTGTGATCGATTAATGAAAAGCATTTTCATTAAATTGAAAAGGATTCTCGATAATATTTGAATAAAGAAAAACAAACGAGATTATTGTCAATGAAGTGGTGAGATGGTCCAAACAAAGGGACACAATGTTTCATTTCTCACACCAGTTGGAAGAGTATATAAATGAGAAAGAGTGGTGAGAAGAAAGTGTCTATGCAGTCCAGATAAGAAGATAAAAATAGAAACAGAGTCCAAGAAGAAGAACTGCTGGTTCTTTTGAAGTGAGGGTGGAAGGGAGGAGAATGGAAGGATTCATATCCTTACTAAGAAAATTTTGAAAGATAAGGGAGTTGGATCTTCCTAGGGTTGGTGCCCTAAATATGAGGGAATTGGTGCTTCCTAGGGTTGGTGCCCTAAAGACGAGGGAGTTGGTGCTTCCTAGGTTTGGTTCTTTGAAGAAGGGGATATGTATCTCCTAGAGTTGGTTCTCTAAAGATGATTTGTGTCCTTCACTATTCTTTATAAACCTTGTAATTGATGTTAAATATATTTATATAATTGATTTTGCATACAATTCATTGTTTATTCATTTTGGTAATCAATAAAATATAAAAATTAACTGCTAATTGTTAAAAAGGGTAATACTGATTCACCCCAGCCGTCTCAATATTCCAACAATTGGTATCAGAGCAGGTGCCTTCAACAAAGTCTAACAGCTGGAAGGTAGATCCTAGAGATGGATCAAAAAGAGGGACTGTATAACAACAAAGTACCATTGTTCAATGGAGGAGCTTATGCTCTATGGAAAATAATATGGAAAATAAGAATGAAAAACTTTCTGTTGGCTCTTGGTTTTGATATCTGGAAATCTGTTGTAGATGGTTACACTACACCAGCTACTCCACCCAAAGACGCTGCAGGAAAGAAAATATGTAATGACAACTCAAGAGCCGTTAATGGGATTCTAGGAGGATTGAATAATTCTATATGTGTGAAGGTTATGCATTGTAAATCAACCAAAGAAATCTGGGATAAGTTGGAGGTTGTATATGAAGGAGATGACAAATTCAAGGAAGCCAAACTATAGACCTATAGAACTCAGTTTGAAAATATGAAAATGAAAGAAGAAGAAAATATTGTTGAGTACTTTCATAGGGTAGATGAAGTGGTTAACTCAATCAAAGCAGCAAGAGAAGAAATTACAGATAAAAATATTGTGCAAAAAATACTAAGGTCATTTACCTATGAGATATGATGCAAAGGTTTATACAATTGAATATAGATATGATCTAATAACATTCACAGTTGATCAACTTCATGGAATTTTTACAGCATATGAAATGAGAACATAGAATGATAAATCAACAAAAAATGAAACAACCTTTAAATCATCTAAGACAAAGATGAGGCAGGAGCAAAAGACCAATGACAAGTCATCAGATATATCAGATGTAGAAGAGGCCAACTTTATAAAGAAAATCCAGAAAGGATTTGGAAAATACAAAGGAGAATTACCTTTCAAATATTTCAACTATGGAATAATTAGACATTTTGCTAACAAATGTCCCTATCCCAAGCAGGAGGAAAATGATGAAGAAGTTCACAACTAGAAAAACCAATACAAGAAGAAATTTTATATGAAAAATAAAAACTTCTACTCCAAAGAAGACAACAAATCTTTAGACATGAGTGAAGATGAAAATTCAGAGCTTTTGTTTATGGGAATTAAAACTCAAAATGATAAACATTCAGAAGATGAAGAAGAGGGGAACTTCGAAGAAGAAATCCTTAGTGTAATTGAAGAACTAGGAAAAACTAAAAAGCAAAATAGGTTACTAAGAAGAGAGCTTCTAGAGATTAAAGAAGCTACTAAAACAAGAGAGGGAATTTTCCAAAACCATCAAGGAGTAAAAAAAAGCCATCAATGATTTGAATAGCCAGCTCCTGGAAGCTAATAAAATTGAAGAAATCATTCTACAACAACTTAATGATAAAAAACAAGTATGTGAGAAACTAGAAGCTGAGATTATGCTACTAAAAAGTGAAATTGAGAAAGTAAAGAAGGGATCACAATTTGAAAATAGTTGAAGGATATTGAATTAAATTCTCAGTAGTCAAAGGTCACTTAACAACAAGACTGGTTTGGGATACACTCAAGACTCAACTTCTGCATCACAAGGATCTGTCAAGAAACCAATCAACTACGTAGATGTTATGAAAAACTCATTTAGAAAAGAAGATAATGAGGAAAATATGACACCATTGAAAACTGTTACACATAAACATAAATCAACACTCTCCATTGGAGTAAAAGATGACCAAAAGAAATTCATCAGAAGAAATACCCCTAAATATTTATTTATTGGATATTGCTACGCTTGCAATAATTTTGGACATAAGGCAGTACACTGCAAATCTTATGGAAAATACAATAATAGAAATGTACAAAGAGATAAGAAAAACAATACAATAAAGAAAAGAGAAACTATAACTCATTTTCTCGTTTGAAATATTTCAATAGTGAATGCAAAAAATGAAACAACTATGGTCATAAAAGAAGTGATTGTAGATTGCCAAAATATGATAAAAAGACAAATATTCCCCATAATAAAAAAGAATGGAGGAAAAAGCAAATAGAGTGCAATGTAGCATTATATGAGAGAAATCAAGAGTGTCAGTGGTATATAGACAATGGATGTTCCAAACACATTAATGGATATCAAAGTAAATTTCTCAAGCTTAATAAGAAAGGAAAAGGAAAAGTAACTTTTGGAGATAATATGTTAGCCAAGACACTGGGAAAAGGCATTGTTAGTTTAGGAAATGATAAAACCAAAGCAAAAGATGTAGTTTTGGTATAAAATATCAAACCAAATATTCTAAGTGTAAGTCAAACTTGTGATCAGGGTCACATACTTACTTTTGATTCTCAGAAACGTGAAATCAGAAAAAAGGACACTGGAAAGATAATGGCAATTGCACCAAGAACATCTAGTAATGTGTACATCCTCGATATATAAGAAGAAGAAAAATGTTGCTTAAGCCAAGTAGACTAGAGTTGGCTATGAAATAGAAGGTTAGGAGATTTAATCTTTGAAAACTTGATTAAAGCCAACGAAAAAGAAGTAGTTAGGTACCTGCCAAAAGTGATTAAACCTTCAGATCCTATTTGTAAACATTGTCAAATAGGAAAGAAAACAAGAGTTAGGTTCAAAACAAAAGAGCATTCCACAACTAAACCATTAGAGCTTATTCAAACAGGTCTATGTGGACCTACCAAAACCAAAAGCACTTATGGTGAACATTATTTTATGTTGATTGTTGATGATTACAAAAGACTGACCCGGGTTCTCTTTTTAAAAGAAAAATCAGAAGCCTTTGAGAAATTTAAAATATATAAAGCTCTTGTAGAAAATGGAAAAGATCTAAAATATAAGTGTCTAAGATCAAACAATGGAGGCGATTTCACTTTTAAAGATTTCACGCAATTCTATGAAAACCATGGTATCAAAAGACAACTTTTAGCTCCTACGACTCCTCAACAGAATGGAGTAGTAGAAAGGAAAAACAGAATAGTTCAAGAAGTTGCAAGAACTATGCTAAATTAAGCCAAACTTCAAGACAAATTTTGGAGAGATGCAATCCACACAACAATTCAGATACTTAATAGAGCTCAATTGAGACCCAATCATGACAAAACCCCTTATGAACTATGGTTTGGGAGGCCAGCCTATGTAAAATACTTTAGAATTTTTGGATGTAAATGTTACAGAAAGAATGATGAAGATAACCTAGGAAAGTTTGATCCGAGATATGATGAAGGAATATTCTTAGGATACTCATCAAATAAAAATTCATACAAATGTTATAATCTCAGACTACTAAAAATAGTGGAAAGTGAAAATGTAAAAATAGATGATCTAATAAAGGGCATATCCCAAGGCTTTGATAAAAAATCTCAACAAAAAGATGATAATATAAAATCTCAATAAGAGGATGATGGTGTATAATATCAGAAATAAAATGATGATGAAACATAAGAAAATGAACCTCACACTGACGAAGAAGATAATAAAGAAACACCCTTGCCAAGAGCTCCATCAAAGAGAGTTCAGAAGAATCATCCTGAAATCCAGATCATTGGAGATAAAAGTGCAAGAGTGGAAACAAGAAGGAAACTAGCCTTTGACTCATAACAAGCAAACCTATCCCTAATTGAACTTAAATCAGTTAAATAAGCTGTAAAAAGTAAAGATTTGATAAAATCAATGAATGAAGAACTAGATCAAATAGAAAAGAATCAGACTTGGGAACTAGTTCCAAGACTCAAGAACAAGAATGTGATAGGAACTAAGTGGATATTCAAGAACAAATTAAATGAAAATGGATAAATTATGAAGAAAAAAGCCAGATTAGTCTGCAAAGGATATTCCCAAGTAGAAGGTATTGATTTTGAAGAAACTTTCGCTCTAGTAGCAATACTTGAGGCAATCAGAATGTTCCTAGCATTTGCATGTTTAAGAAATTTAAAAATCTATCAGATGGATGTCAAATCAACATTCCTTAATGGAACACTAGAAGAAGAAGTCTACATTGAGCAACCATAAGGTTTCATGTTATAAAAAAACCAGGACTATGTTTGCAAACTAAAAAAGGCTCTATATGGTCTTAAACAAGCCCCCAGAGCATGGTTCTCTAGGCTTGATCAATATCTACAAAAACATGGATACAAGAGAGGGACTACTGACAAAAACTTATATATCAAAATTGAGGATCAAAACATGACTATTGTGGTAGTATATATAGATGACATCATATTTGGGAGTAATCTCACTACACTAAGAAAACAATTTGCAACCAAAATGAAAGAAGAGTTTGAAATGTCTATGCTGGGAGAACTATCATTCTTCTTAGGTTTACAAGTAAATCAAACAAAAAATGGAATATTTGTTTCTCAAACAAAATATATCAAGGAAATGCTAAAGAAATTCCAAATGGAAGACAATAAACCTATGGGTACTCCAATGGTCACTGGATGTAAACTAAGTCTAGAAGATGACTCACGAAAAGTAGACCAAACAATGTATAGATCTATGGTTGGAAGTTTTCTCCATTCAACAGCAATAAGACTTGACATCATGCAGGTTGTAGGACTCGTGGGGAGATTTAAATATGAACCTAAAGAAACCCAATTAAAAGAAGTAAAAAGAATATTCAAATACCTTCAAGGCACCCTAGAACTAGGATTATGGTATCCAAAAGATAAAGACTTCAATATAGCCGCATATACTGATGTAGATAGGGTAGGTAACATAGATGATAGGAAAATCACTAGTGGAGGAGCATTTTTCTTAGGAAAAATTCTAGTAGCATGGTCAAGCAAGAAACAAACATCCACATAACTCTCTACAGTGGAGGTAGAATAAATTGATGCTGCATCCTGTTGCACACAAGTTCTTTGGATGAAGAAAACTCTAGAAGACATACAAATAAAATATAATGATCCTATTACTATTAAATGCGACAACACTAGTCCCATAAGTATCTCTAAAAATACAGTCATGCATTCGAAAACCAAACATATCCCAATTAAATACCATTTCCTAAGAGATCAGGTCACCCCAAAAATAGTTAAAATAGGATATCTAGACACCAAAGAACAAATTGCAGAGATTTTCACAAAACCTCTACCTAGGAGTACTTTTGAAAATCTTCGACAGAAATTAGGAGTAATTCAAAAACCTCATTAAAAATCTGTTGGATTACTGAGAGGGGGGGTGAATCAGTAATAACGTAATTATAATCCTTTGTCTTCAAATGTTATTCAATGTAGAATTATTATCCAATAATGAGCAGTAATAAATAAACAATCACACACATACACAGTACACCAGTGTTTTACGTGGAAACCCAAATCGGGAGAAAACCACA
>SNQJ01S0131839.1:25825-36407 GCA_010110895.2 Picea sitchensis | reverse complement strand
ACTTTCTTGACAAACAAAGTCATATCATCAAGATTAAAATGTTTGAAATTGATCTTCAAAATATGCCCAATTATCTTTTAATACCATGGTGTGAGGTGCTTTTGTTAGGCCACACAAATGCCATACAAAGACTTGATGAGCTTGTATAACTTATGTTATTCACCCTTCACAAAAAATCCTTATAGTTGAAACGTGTAAACATTCTTCATCAAGTCTCCAATCAAGAAGGTTTTCTTCACATCCATGACATGAATCTTCCACCTATTATGTGATTCCAAATCCAACAACTCATGAATGGTATCCCATTTTTTTGTGGGGAAAAAGGTATCCTCAAATTATATGCCTTCTTTCTGTGCATATCCTTTCAGTGCAAGATTTGCCTTATGCTTCTCAAGTGAGCCTTCTTATTTGTACTTGTTCTTGTAGACCCACCTGCAACCAACTGGTTTTGTTCCAAATGGATGATCCACCAGCTTCCATGTCTCATTCTTGATGAGAACATCGAGAACATTATATAATTTTTGCATGTATTCTTTCCACTAATCAAGAGAATCATCTTTTTAAAAGGAAGTTGATTCAATGTTAGTAAATAAATTCAATTCACAATTAAATAAAACATCCATATCATTTATATCACCTAAACCTAAATTATCTACATCATCAAAATCTAAATTATCTACATTACCTTCATCTTGTCTTATAGAAAGTATGATTCATATCTTTCCAACGTCATCACGATGAACACTTTCAAGTGTATTTATGAGCCACTTTGGTGGACCTTTCTATGATTTCCCAAGTTGCTCCATTGATTGAGATTGTGGTGCATTCCAATCAAAGTACATCCTTCCAATCCTCTCAATCACATCATCTCATTGAACTCATTTCTATAATGAATCAATCGTCTAATTGAACTCTGATGAAGTGGTCAGATCTTCTTCATGAGGGGGAGATGGTACTTTAAAAGTACATTCCAAATTGATCTAGGATAGAGATCCCCAGTTCAAGATGTGGAATCATCAAACTCATTGTATGTCTTTACATGGATGAATTTATCCAGATGATCAAGGTGCCATTCAACAATCTTGTCACTCTTAGCGGATTCAAGAAAAATCACATCTTTGGAAAGAGTGAACTTTTTTTTTAAACTCGGACAATGTGCCTTCATGGTATTTTAGTACCACTAGAAGTTGCACTTTTGACTCCTAGCACCAATATTTTTTTTTCGCTCCTTAGGAATTAAAAGACACTGAAGGAATGAGGCCATTCCACATTTCATAAGGAGTCTTGTTCCCAAGTGCATGAGATGGATTCTTGTTTTTCACATACACTACACATAGAACCGCATCAGCCCAAAACATCAACTTCACATTCTTGAAAAATAGCATTGGATGTACCATGTTAAAGAGTGCCCTATTCATTGTTTCTTCTACCCCATTATGTTAAGTGTTGTACAGAACAATGGTTTGATGTTTGATTTCATGTTGTAGTATGAAGAGTGTTAATACTAGATTGTGTTTCAATTTTAATTCATAAACAAAAAAATTTCATTGTTTTAAATGCTTGAGACCTATGTTTCAACAAGAGAAACATATCTTGGTGTAGTCATCGATAAAAATCATGATATATTTATTACAAAAATCAGATGGAATAGGCATGAGGCCAGAAAAATCAAAGTGTATCAACTCCAAGTTTCTACATGCTCTCTAAGTGGAATCATGAAAAGGATAATGTTGTGTTTATCAAAGATACAAGCCTCACATTTTTTTAAATTCCTTGGATTGGTAGGCAAAGAAAAAAATGACATTTTTCTTCAATATACAAAATTTTTCATAGTTGATGTGCCCAAATATAGCATGCCACAAGAGACTAATAAAAGGCACCTTCATCATGATGAGAAAGATATGAAAATTTGTGTGCCTATGTAGATGTTCCTTTTAGCTTAAAAAATATACCATCCTTCCATCCTCTCATGATGACCATGTTGTTGGAAGACCTCCTCATTTCAAGATGTCCATCAAACATGTGAATATAATGGCCTTGTTGTTGAATGTGTCCATCAAACATGTAACACGCCAGGTTGACCCCTGTATGTATTTGTATATATTTTTATTAGGTTAATGAGCCGGGATGGATGGGGCATGGTGTTCTTATGTGTATATAAGTATTTTGGGGTCTAGATGCCTATGTTTATATGTTGAGGCCAAATTTATTTTCTGATTTAGGCTAGAAAGCCTATGTGTTGAAAGGCCAATGAACCTCACAAATGTAATATGTAATCACAATCAGATTAATAAAATACATCACGACTGCAGACCAAGTCTGATAAGAGAGAGGGGGAACTAAGGATTCATGGCTAGGAAAGGGGGCCAAGGAGTAGGTAAAGGGGGCTTAATCCAAATAAAATATAATAATGGCCTAAGCCTTTATACATGTTCTATAACCTAAGCTCCTATGTAGTGGAAAGGGGGGTCGTGAGTGCCATGTGTCAAAAAGGGCATATGCATAATAAAATGGGGAATTTAGTGTAATTATCCATTCCATTCATTCTATTCTTACAATTCTCACTACAAGAGTTTCTCTAGGGGAGATGGTGATCCATTTTAAGGAGTTTACCTTATGGATCCTAGGTGGATCTACGTATGTCTACACTTCTCCTTGGTTTTTTTTAGGGAAGGATAAAACCTTAGAGGGAGAAGTGTGGGGATAAGTTCTCTGGTGTGAGGTCAAGAGGGTACCTAGAGACCTATGAGGGAAGTTGCAACTCCTTGAGCCATAGTTATCTAAGACTTTTGGCTTGTGTTGAGGCCTTGGAAGGGTAGTGGTGTATCCTGAAGGACTGTGATGTGGAGAAGGGGGTACACTAGATTGTGTTGTGTAGGATGATGGGGAACGAGAGACTGTAGTTCAGAGTTCTTTTACTAAATACCCTAGAGATATGATTTTTTACATTCCAAATACCCTCATAATATGCACTTTTAACCTCATTGTGGATCTGATTCTTCCCATCGAGCCTTTGAATTGACACTTTACCAAAGGGTTGTATCAGTGATTTTAAACCGATGATTCATGGACAGATCCGGGCCATTTATTTGATTTGTCAGTGAATTCAAGTTGATAACCCATCGACGAATTTGGGCTCATCTTGTTAGTCATCTATCAAAAAGTTCTTTTGTCAACATTTTAGTTTTCCCTTCATCAACACCTTGTCTGATTTGATGCATTGGCCATTGCCCCTTTTATAATTATGTTCATCGACAAATTGAAAATCTTATCCATCATAACTTTGGCAGATTTACGAAGCCACATAAGCTATAACATGCAAAATAGGTCCAAATGGATGCCATGTGGACATGATGTTTCACCATGGAATGAGTGGGCTTGATGAATTCACCTTGAGGGTAATGCTTGAAATATTTAATGGATACATACTCTTTGTCTGATTCTCATAATCGAGCATAACAATTGTTGGAAAGACAAAACTTTTGAACCATATATGTGTATGTTGCATTAGAGCTATGTTTTAGGAAATAATTTTTAATAGTCAATTTAGAGGGAATTGAGAAATTTCCTAGTGCGCGACCATCCTAACAAGAGGTGGTCGAGTATGTTACAAAATATCTCTTCGTCAAAGTTTATGGGACCTACTTCATCTAGGTACGAAAATGGTACAATCAAGCTTGAAATATTTAAGGGATCCTTACTTTTTGTCGGGTTCTCATAATCGAGCATAACAATCACTAGAAAGAGAGAACTTATGAACCATATATGTGTATGTTGCATTAGAGTTATGTTTTAGGAAATAATTTTTAATAGTCAATTTAGAGGGAATTGAGAAATTCCCTAGTGCACGACCATCCTAGCAAGAGTTGGTCGAGTATGTTACAAAATATCTCTTATTCAAAGTTTATGGGACCTACTTCATCTAGTTGCGAAAATGGTAGAATCAAGCTTCTCTTCTCGCAATAGCTTTGGCCACAAACTAATTGGAAGTAGGAAACAAAAGAGTACCTTCAAATAGGTCGTGAAAGAGGAATTGAAGAAAATGATAAGATTTATATGTTTTTCACCCTTGATAATTCAGGTGAAAATGATAGGATTTATATGGGAGGTGTGATCATAAACAAAAGTGTCATGTAAGTTTTCAAAAGAGATAAGAAGGTGAACTTAGCTAATTATGTGGATGGATCTATTTTGTTGGATTGGAGATCAAGAATATAAACAACATGATAAATTAGAGTCATTTGTCCAAGTGAATCACAAATATGGATAATTTGTGTCCCCAAGGGGCAGTACACATCAAAATATTTCGAATGAGCTAAATAATTCTAAAAACAAAATTTGTATGAGAAATGTGTGGCCTCGAAAAGTTTATATATACATATATGTGCATGTGTGTGAAGTATTTGTTGTGTATATGACCCAACATCATATCTTGGTGGGCATGCCTCTGTGTGGATTTTGTTGGTTGTGGTATGCAACTTTGCTACCCCTCTAATGGAGTACACATTGCATCGTGGATTCACCTTAATGACCAATATCTTATCAAGTTCATTCGTAAAGGGTTTTTTTTAATTATGAAAAATACAGTCAATATATTGAAGGTATTGGGGGATGTAGAGTATGGGGGTTTATAGGATTGGGGGTATAACAAGGGGTATTTGGTAGAAATATGAGATATCTAGTAAAAATAATATTTTTTAATTGGAAAATGTATTGGGAGGGGGGTTAAACAAAAAAAATTGGAAAGGTATTTATCAATATCTAGTGAAATTAAGAGTACTCTTTAATATCCCAAAAACTAGATGTTGTCAAATTAATTCCCTCTTGAGATTTGGGCTAAGAATTAATGTAACCTACAAGTAATTATATGTAATTGGGATGGCTTAGTACTAACAACCTCATATTTTCTAATAAAAAATATATGACGATGGGGATGAATTATTCTCAATTTTTGTTGTCTCCTCTCTCTATATAAGCTACACTTATCAATTCATTATTATCTAAATGAACTTTATTGAAGATTTGTCAATTGGATTTGACTCATTTGTTATTTGGAAACAAAAAATTATCTAAAAAGCCATAGACACACTTCTCCATAATAGCATTTACAAACAATCAATGAGAAACAATCATATTAAACAATATCTTAGATTTGTCATAACATATGTTATTGTTTGAGTACCACTCATAGTCACTTGATTGAATTAGGAGAAGCATCAAGTATTATTGCAGCCAATCCATTGAAAAATTAAAAACTCAACTAACACTAATCAAAATATATAGATATAGATATGGAAACAACTCAATACACAAGAATAATTTTGTTAGATCATCATGTATTTTTTTATTGACAAAGATGAAGTTGTTGGTACTAACCCAACTCAAATTACATATAATTTTTTATTGACAAAGATGAAGTTGTTGATACTAACCCAACCCAAATTACATATAATTACTTGCAAGCTGCATCAATATTCAACAAAAATTTCACAAAGAACTAATCATGAGGATGCTAGTTCCAGCAATACAACCCAATCTATAGCAGAAATCTCAAAAAAGAATTAATCACAACCCAATCTATAGCAGAAATCTCAAAAAGAAACTAATCACAAATATGCTGCATCAATATTTAACAAAAATATCACAAAGAACTAATCATGACGATGCCAGTTCCAGCAATACAACCCAATCTATAGCAGAAATCTCAAAAAGGAACTAATCACAAATATGTTAGTTCCAGCAATACAACCCAATATATGATAAACACATCCACATGTAATGGGACCACTGTAATCCAAGTGGAAGCCCCTATGGTAGAGGGAGAATTGTAACACCATTGGAAGCCATCAATGCTGTCCTTGTATCCAATGATGCAATTGGTTATGCGTTCAATCTATAGTTGGCAAGTGACTATAATATTCACTAGTGACTTTAATAAATAGTTGTATACAAAGATGCAATTAGTTATGCGTTCAATCTATAGTTGGCTAGTGACTATAATATTCAATAGTGACTTTAATAAATAGTTGAATAGTGAATATAATATTAAATAGTTGAATAGTGAATATAATATTCACTAGTGAATTTAATAAATGAGGCTTTTAATCGGTGGATACCTTTTATCATATTTGACAACGTCTTTGAACGACTCTATGAAAATAGTAGAGACCAAACATATGATACACAATTCGGAAAGAGTACAATCTAGCTATTTTATGAAGGCAGTGGAAGAGAACTCCTTCTCACCAGTCTGGGTTAAACAATCTAACAAGAGGGTGTAAGAGCAGTTGAGTAAATGGTCATGCAGCCTTCGTACCTCATAAGATTGTAATATCTTGAGAGTAATTTAATATTACTTTGCCTAGAAATTAAGAAACTTCCTGCTTAGAACTCTCTTGCTAATTTGAAGCGTTTGATCATAGATTTTCAGATTTATGATCAGCAGGACAAGTTAGGGACTACTCCCTTAATCAGAGAAGCACTGATCCGAAAGTGAATAGAATTTTTCCAATAACAAGCTGACTTTTTCCTCATTCTTCATTGTAACCCCTTGAGATTTCTCAAGGGACATTTCTGAGTGATAGCACTTCTAACATAACGCTTGATAGACTGGCGCTTTTAAAATGCATTGTAGATCACGAGGCTGCTAACAAGGAATCTGAAAATTCAACCTCAAAAAGGGTCTGCCTATGTTACCTTGTCTGTGGTTATAACTCAGGGCTAAAGACCATTGTTACAGATTGGTCACTTGCAGCTTTACTATTCTACTTTCAATCCAAATGTATGAAATGTTCTTTGCCAAACTTTTTTTTTAAATCTATTTTGAAAACTCTGAAAACAAAAACTCTTGAGAATTTAAAAAAAAAAACTGTATTACTTTGCACCTCGATTTCTATGCACATTCTATTCCAACCTCAAAAACTGGTTCAGAAGTATGTACGTGCCTTCCATTTTTTCCTCGGATTTGCTTACATGTCTTATTTATGCCTACGAGATTATGTACCTTTGATTCTGCATCCTGTTCCATTTTGTGTCCCTGAGATTCATACATGTGTCCGGTGGCTGTTACAAACTGCCTCAGAATTTGTGTTTGTGTCAACGGGTTGTGATACTGCTTCAGGATGTGCTCATGATTTGCTTCTATACCATACTCTCTTCGGGATTCTCATAAATTTGTTGTTCAAAGCCTCAAATTAAAGGGATTACAGGGCTTGACATTCGTGTTAGAACACTAAATTTGTCTGCTTTAGCCACAACTTTTCTCTCTCATGTCTGGCACGTTCTCCCAATATAAATTATATTTTTCTCAACCTGAACTTTATCCAATTATATATATTAAATTCCATCCCACTATTCCAATTTTTTAATCTCTTCTACGTAAATCTGCCTCACTACTTAAGTTTGGCGCCTCTAATTTGTGTGTTACAGTGGTTTGGACTCTTTTTGCGTTTTCTTCATTCCTTCAGCTCCTCCTCTCTTTTTTTATTTATTTCCTAGATCCTCATTACTTAAGTTTGGCGCCTCTAATTTGTGTGTTACAGTGGTTTGGACTCTTTTTGTGTTTTCTTCATTCTTTTTGTGTTTCCTTCAGCTCCTCCTCCATATTTTATAGATTTTTATTTTTATTTTCTAGATCTCTTTTTAGTATGGTGTTAAAAATATATAGAAATATATACTTATATAATGTAAAGATAAATCTGAGTGATAATATAAGATAATTTTATTAATATTTACCTATGTTAAATAAAAAGAGTCAAAATTAAAAAAAAAAATCAAAACTACAATCTAACATTAACATATAAAAAAGATTTCTAACCATCTTTTATAAACTAAAAGGTAAAGCATAAAACATGAAATGAAATATAAATGAAAGAAGCCAAAGTAACCAAAATTATAATATGATAAAAGGCCTTTATAACAACATCCAAAATAGAGGTGGATGTGGGAGTAGAGGATGAAGCTAAAGAAAATGTATTTCATGAACCATTTATCATTAAGGAGCCAATACACTCTTTCATAATGTCCTCAACAAAAAAAACCAATTTTAAGAGGATTGGAATGTGATACCCTAGAAGGGCATCGAGGGTGGAATTATGCTAAGAATAAGAACTAGAATTCTTAAGAGACTTTGTGGGGTCGAGTCTATAAAGATCTGTTGTAATTTTAAATTTTCTAGTTACATATTTATAATTATTTAATCCAATAGCAATTGTAGTAGGATCACTGAAAGATAGACAATCACAGATACAATAGAACATAAAGATTGTCCTCGAAGGCCTTCTTTGGGGAGAAAACTCAACAACCAAAAATCCTCAATATAGATTTATTCAACCAGTACAATGATGCGTTATAGTTCTCCAATAAAGACCAATACCAAAACACCAAAAGAACCAGTCTTGCGCTAGACCTTCTTATGTGCTCCAAGATGTACAAGAGAAGTGTGTGAGTGTGTGTCCAAATGAGAGGAACCTATCATCTATTTATACACAACAATGTGTCTTGAAGAGACATGACTCCTGATCTAATTAACCCATAAAACAAGGTCCATTAGTCACAATGGGGATTTTGACAATTATAAGTAAAATATCAATAATATAATAATTTATGTTGACCTGAATTGTACAATATAATTATACTAACGTTTTAAAGGTTTGACAAAAAAAAATATACAAGAATATTTTATGTAGTTACAACAAAAATATTAACGCTCACTCTTAACTAGGAAGATATTATTTCCAGACACAGAATCCAAGTCTGATACCACAGGAGCTCACATCCATTGAATGTTGAACATGAGAATCTATACATCCTTGGATATCCATAGTGCAACATTACTTCACCCCATGCATCCAAGGTCGGTGAGTAGATCTCAATAGCTACAACATGTCCCCAGGACATCCACTCCCTGCAATGCATCACTACCTGATCATGTGCACTCATGTCTGAGTGCCAACCCTTTTTCACACTGGATGAGATCCACCAGACTTGGTGCCAACCATTTTTCATGTTGGATAAGATTTTTCCATACTCATTTCCAACCCTTTTTCATGTTGGATGAGTTCCACCTGTCACTCCCTTTGAAGAGGGGCCACACCAAGCTTGTCCCTGAAGTACTCGAACTTCAACCTTGACAGTGGCTTGGTGAACACATTCGCAAACTAATCCTCTGTAGTCATGAAATGGAGCTTCACTACTCCCCTCTGTACCATATCCTTGATATAGTAGTATCCGATCTCGATATGCTTTGACCTATCATGGAACATCGGGTTCTCTGACAATTTCATTCAGCTCTGGATGTCACACCAAATGTAGGTCACCTCTAATCCGAGACCAAATAACCTAGACAACAGCTTCTGAAGTCACACTACTTCTCTGCTCATTGCACATGTTGCCACATATGCAGCTTCAACCATATTAAGTGCCACACAACACTTCTTCTCACTGCTCCACAAGACCATACTGTTGGATTACTGAGAGGGGGGGTGAATCAGTAATAGAGAAATTTAATCATTTTTAACCATAAAATGAAAGTGTTAAATCAATATAGCATTATCATCCAATAGTTGCAGAGTAAATAAGCAATGAACACATGAGAAATCATACACATACATAGTACACCAGTGTTTTTACGTGGAAACCAAAAGTGGGAGAAAACCATGTAATGATTTTTCTTATATGTATTTAAGAATTACATTCATTGGAAGCACCAACTTCCTTTGTTTTCCAACTACAACTAGAACGAGGCTCCAACCCCCTAGTTTCTCAGGCTACAACCTGAGGGAAGATCCAACTCCCCTATTCTCTGGCTACAACCAGAAAGATGCTAAAACCCCCTATGTTCTTCGGCTACAACTGGAAGCTGGATACAACAACCTATCATTGCCTCGTCCAACCACCCTAAAATATAAGTAGAGTGACGGAACCACTGTCACACTATCACTGTGAGATATATTATTGTAAACCTGTACCAATCAACCTTCACCAAACAAAGTGTAACAACCTGTACCAATAATTTGCGCCAACATGTACCATACATCAACATGTACCATAAAAAAATGCATCAATCATGCACCAAACCTGTATAAATAACCTGTCACAATAACATGTCCAAACAAACTATCACAACAACCTGTCTCATCAATCTTATCAACCAAATCAGATCTACTCACCAAGATCAATCACCAAGAAAAATCTCAACCATATGTACTATATCACCAAATATGTACCAATAATGCATCAAATACACAAAAATTATGATTCATCAAAATGTACCAACATCATCAACTATACACCTCATGTATGTGCTAACTCATCAACTACTTGTCTCAACCATGTACCCAATATGTTCATCAACCAAAATCCCTCGTCACTTCACTTTATTATTTAAATTACTTTCTAAACATCTTAACACTTTCTTTATTTTAGGGCTAACCCACTTTTAACCACTTGTCCACTTAGTAATTTCTCCATTAAATTTATTATTTAAATAATTTATTTTGTATCCACTTTGACTTATAGTACAGTCATCACTTCACTTTATTATTTAAATAATTTCTTCTTTGCAACCACTTTGACTACTTTG
>SNQJ01S0131839.1:0-25815 GCA_010110895.2 Picea sitchensis | reverse complement strand
GTATCTAAAGACCGAGAAAGAAGGATAGTTCTCCAAGTAATGACATTTCAAATTCATTCTGCATATCCTTTGCAAATTTTTGGCTTAACCTTTCATCGGTACTTCCAAAAATAATATCATCAACATAAACTTCAATTAATAAATACTATCTTGAGTTACCTTGATGTAGAGGTTGTTGTCTGCACTTCCTCTTCTGAATCCTTCCTGTCGTAGATATTTATCTAGTCTAGAGTACCATTCTCTAGGATCTTGTTTTAGACAATACAAGGCTGTTTTCAATTTGCACACATAATTTGTGTTTTCTGACAACTGGAATCCTTATGGTTGTTCAATGTAGACTTTTTCTTCTTCTTTATAAAGTTGTTCCACTGATTCATTTTCTTCTTCCTTTTATTCTTGGCCACTTGGTTCATCAATTGTTACATTGATGTTTTCCTCAAATTTGATCAATCTCAGATTGTAACACTTGTATTCTTTCCTTGTACTTGAGTAACCAACAAGTACTCAGTTTTCCACACGAGAGTCAAACTTTCTCATTCTTCCATATTATCTTTTGATGTAGCATTTTATTCCAAATACACTAAAGTGTTTCACATTTGTTAGTATTCATTTCCATATCTCGTAGGGGGTTTTGTCATTATTGTTTCTAGGCATTACTCTGTTTTGAATGTGAATTGTTGTATGCACTGCATGTGTCCAAAAAAAAATCTGTCAATTTGGAATCCATTAGCATTGTTTGATTCATTTCCTGTATAATTTTCATCCATTATGATAATGTTCCTTTGTATCTGAACCACTCTTTGAACCAATCTATCAATCCATGCTCTCATCCACTATCATATATCTGTCCAAACCTGTTGATTGTTTCTATGAATCCATCTATGTCCATACTATCAAAGACTCTATTGCACAAATGCCCATAATGTTGACCCATTTATCACTATACTATCATGAAGTATTCACTACTACAACCGATTAATCTATCAAATTGTACTTATGCTAACTGACTGCTCTAGATATGTCTACTCAAACTATGCAAACTAATCGAAGGATGGCTCGGTCTGTCACATCTATCACATAGAATCCCCTTGTCTAATATTCATATGACTTGGGAAGGAACAATTCCTCCTCTGATGTGTATTCATCGTCATCTTCATTGGTAGATTCATTATCTCTTTGAGCTCTGACTTCTCTCTTTCTTTCTATAGATTCATCTTTCACTACAATGCTTGAAAGTATAATCTCTTGAACATGTTCCTTATTTAACTGCCCTTCTTTTCTTTGAGTTATTTTCCAAATATTTTTGTATCTAACGTCTTTCTCTATATAATTTTCTTCATCTTGTTTTATTTTCAATCTTGCGATCTCTAGGACCTGGTCTTTGTTCACCTGTTCTTTGTGTTTTCTTATTAATACTTTCTTATATCTGATATCAGTATTCTCTTTCATGGAAGTATCAATCATGCTTCTACAATCACTAGCTATGTGTCCAGAGTTATGACATTTGTAACATTCGATGTTACATGGGGCCACATATGCAATTATTGCTTGATTATTTCTTTTATAATCCCTACAATATGCAACCTTATGTCCAAAATTAGTATAATAAAAATAATGACCATAAAAGAAATTTGCATACTTGGGAGTGAATGATCTTCTTTGTGGTGTAGTCCNCACATATGCAATTATTGCTTGATTATTTCTTTTATAATCCCTACAATATGCAACCTTATGTCCAAAATTAGTATAATAAAAATAATGACCATAAAAGAAATTTGCATACTTGGGAGTGAATGATCTTCTTTGTGGTGTAGTCCCTTTGAATTTCTATCTTGACTGATCATGATCATCATTGAAGCTTCTTTGTGGCTTGAACATGGATGGTCTTCTTGAAGATGTATTTTCAATAGTTTTCTTAGATTCTGGTTGACCATGATTCCTTCCTTTAAGTACTTCTGCATAACACTTTATATTTTCGTCATTCTTATTTTCTAGCAACCTAGAGTGCTTCTCTTCATTCTCTATAACTGATGTGGATGTTTCTATCTCTTAAACGTTCTTGTTGAGATTAATGATTTTACTTCTCAATGTGACAACTTCTTCTTCAATCTTCTCAACCTCTTCTTCTTTCTTCATTATCTGAGACTTCATGACTTCTTTTGTTATTTTTGCTTCTTCAAGCTGAATTTTTAATGTGATTATTTCTTCTTCAAGTCCTTTCTTTTCTCGACCAAACTCTACCTCAAGATGGTTTAGATTGTTAGTTCTTTCCTTAAGATAGTCTATCAATATATTCTCTTTCATTTATGTTTCTTCCTTCTGTGCCCCTATGTTGGCTTCCAAATACTGCTTTTGATATTCAAGATTTTCTTCAATCTTTCTGGCTTATTCTAGCTGAGTTCTTAAGTTCTTGATAACCTGTTGGTATTCTTCAAAAATGTGAACACTTTCCTTTTGTTTCATCAATTCTTTCGTAAGTGACTTGTTTTCTTCTCTTAGTTCATCTAAAGCACTAATCAATTCTACTTCATAATTGTCTTACTTTTCAATTAGTTTTTCTATCGCATTTCATTCATGGCATTCTATTTCAAGATGTCCACATTTTTCACAATTAAAGAAAAACAACATATCTCTAGTGATTATGTACTCTTCATCTTATGAATTTTTTTGACATGGTGAACATGATTCTTCTTGATCTGTATCTGCATCTTCTTTGGCATTTTCTGAATCTGCGATGGCTGAAGAATATATTTCATGTAACTTATCCCAAAGTTCTTTGGTTGATGAACATTTACCAACCTTTTCTCTTACAGGATTAGGTAATCCTTCCCATATTAAATCCATTTCTATTATTTTATTCTTCTTCAATTCCTTCTTGGCTGCAGTATTTTCCCTTTTTGAACTATCATGCCCTGTACAATTGATAGCCAAATATAATACCCATGTGCCTATAAAAATAATTATGTCCTTTCACTCCATAACTCATACTTTAAACCATTCTGACCATTAAACAGTGGTACTCTATTCTCAAAATAATCCATAATCTCCTTCAAGTGATTAAATTGTTTCTTGAAGGAATATGCTCTGATACCAATTGTTGGATTATTGAGAGGGGGGATGAATCAATAATAGAGAAATTTAATCATTTTTAACCATAAAATGCAAGTGTTAAATAAATGTAGCATTATCATCCAATAGATGTAGAGTAAGTAAACAATGAACAAATGAGAAATCATACACATACATGGTACACCAGTGTTTTTACATGGAAACACAAAGTGGGAGAAAAGCACGTTTTTTTTTTCTTATATGTCTTTAAGAATTACATTCATTGGAAGCACCAAATTCATTTGTTTTCTAGCTACAACTGGAACGAGGCTCCAACCCCCTAGTTTCTTAGGCTACAACTTGAGGGACGCTCCAACACCCCTATTCTCTGGCTACAACCCCCTATGTTCTCCAGCTACAACCGGAAGGTGTCTACAACCGCCTATCCTTGCCCCGTCCAACCACCCTGAAATATAAGTAGAGTGATGGAACCACTGCTACACTATCATTGTGAGATATATTTCTATAAACTTGTAGCAATCAACCTGCACCAAACAACCTGTAACAACCTATACCAATAACCTGTAACAAAATTTACCATACATCAACTTATACCTCAACCTGTACCATAAACAAATGCATCAACCATGCACCAAACCTGTATAAATAACCTATCATAATAACATTTCCAAACAACCTATCACAACAAATTGTTTCATCAATCTTATCAACCAAATCAGATCTACTCACCAAGATCAATCACCAAGACAAATCTCAACCATATATACAATATCACCAAATATGTACCAATCATGCATCAAATACACATAAACTATGAGTCATCAAGATGTACCAACATCATCAAATATACACCTCATGTATGTGCCAACTCATCAACTACTTGTATCAACCATGTACCCAATATGTACCTCAACAAAAATCCCTCATCACTTCACTTTATTATCTAAATTACCTTCTAACCATCTTAACCCACTTTCCTTATTTTAGGGCTAACCCACTTCTAACCACGTGTCCACTTAGTAATTTTCCCATTAACTTTATTATTTAAATAATTTATTTTGTATCCACTTTGACTTATCGTACACTCATTACTTCACTTTATTATTTCAATAATTTCTTCTTTGCAACCACCTTGACTACTTTGATCTGTTGGGGCTTCTAGATGAGTCATGAGGGTTCTCCAACTTCACATGGCCATAACTCTCTAACCGTGAGGAGTTATGTGACATTCCACATACCACCAGAAATGGAATGACATTTACTATTCATCTACAATAGTATTACCTTAAAACATATTAAAAATCATACCATTATACATCAAACAAACTTGGGTCCATTACCCAAACCTTTGTGCTACCAGAATTTACTACTGGACTTTCTTCAAGGGTTGACATCAATGAAAACCAACCCAAATAATCAACACATACTAGAGACAAGACTTAAAAAATATCCTAAAGTGCTCTGCCAATTAGGAATAATGCAGCCCCAATCTGAATCTAAGTATCCATACAATCCAAACCCATGGTCAGATCTATATTAGAGACCATGATCTCGAGTACCCTTAAGGTACCTGAACATATGTTTTGTTGCAACCAAATGTACCTATCTAGTTTTCTCCAAATGTTGACTCGGGGTGTTCACAAAAAAACATATATATGGTCTTGTGTTCATCAAATACATCAACAATCCCATTATCTTCCTGTATAAGGTAGAATCCACAATCTCTGAAGTTGTATCTTGCAACAACTTTAGATTTGATACAATCAGAGTAGCCATGGCCTTACTATCCAACATCTTGAACCTCTTCAATATTTCCACAACATACTTTCCTTGATTTAGGAAAATACTATTTGATCTCTGCCAAAATTCTAGTAGCAAGAAGTAGTGCGTCATTCCTAAATCTTTCATCTCAAATTTTGTAGCCAATTTTCTCTTACATTCAGTGATGATATTTTCCACACCTGTTAGAAACAGGTCATCTACATACAACAATAGAATCATCGGTTCACCGTTATTAACCTTAAAGTAAAGGTTAGGACATGAACTTCTCTTGGTAAAACCCAAGATCATAATAAAATTATCAATCTTACCATACCATGCTCTGGGTGCATGTTTCAGTCCATATAAATCCTTCTTTAATCTACACACATGAGTCTTCACATAAACTTCCTCTTTTATTTCACCATTCAAGAAGGATATCTTTACATCCATCTAGTGCACCTTCCATTTCATCATAGCGACCAATGAAAGTATAGTCTTGATTGAGGTATATATTGCCACGGGAGAAAAACTCTCTACATAGTCAATCCCTTCCTTCTGAAAGAAACCCCGAGCCACAAATCTTGCCTTATATTTTTCAATACTGCCATCAGCTACATGTTTCATCTTGTAGATCCATTTTGAACTCACCACAAATTTTTCCTTTGGTTTGGGAACCACATCCCACACATCATTCTGCATAATGGACCGGTATTCCTCTGCCATGGAATCTTTCCATACTTGATTTTTTGCAGCCTCTTCATAACTGGAAGGTTTTTCGTCCATTATGTTACACAAGCATGCCACGTATTTCAAATACGAATCCGGCTTCTTACTTTCCCTAAAATATTTATCTGGGGCACCAATTCTACCTGCATATATGATAAGATCTTGTGCACAAGCTAGTCTTCTCTTGTGAGAAGGTATCTCGGATGGTTCTTGAGGTTCTAATATGTGATGATCCTCTGGAATGACTTCCTCTGGAACTTTAGGAACTTTAGGAACTTCATTCTCTTCTTCCTGTACCTATTCTGCATGGATCTGTTTGGATTTACTGAAAGTTGCATTCTCATCGAAGGTTACATCTCGGATGATCTCCACCTTCTAGTGACCGAGAATGTATATCCTGTAAGCCTTCGATATGTCATTATAACAAAAAAATATTCACTTTTGTCCAAAGGGTCCAAATTTGTCCTCTTTTCCTTGGGGATGTGAACAAATATAGGGAAACAAAATATTCTGAAATGGATAACTTATGGCTTCTCTTCTGAAAACATCTCCTCGGGTATCTTGTTTTCAAGCACCTTGTGTGGACTTTTATTATGCACGTACGTTGTCGTCTTCACTTCTTTTTCCCATAGATACATAGGAACATATTGATCATGGATCATGGAGTTTACTGCTTCCATGATCGTCCAGTTCTTTCTTTCAGCTATTCCATTCTGTTGAGGGTTATAGGGAGTAGAAAACTCCATATTAATCCCAACCTCCTTGCGATACTCCTTGAATTCCTCTGCGGTGAATTCACCTCCATTGTCTAATCAGAAGGTCTTTATATTCCTCTCTGTCAAGTTTTCTACTAGAGCCTTGAAATATTTGAATTTGCTAAAAAAATCATTATTTACTTTAACAAATAAATCCAATTTTTACATGAGTAATCGTCAATGAAAGATACATAATATACATACCCACTTAGTGAAGTTTCTGACATCGGTCCACACACATATGAATGCGCGATGTCCAAAACTCCTTTGGCTCTGCTATTTCTATTAAAAAAGGAGTGATTCACGTTCTTTTCTTGTGCACACACTTTGCATAATCCATCTAGTTCTGCTTTGATTTCTCAAAGACCTATCACCATTTTACTCACAACCAAAAGAGATTTGTAGTGTAGGTCAGCAAATCTCCTAGGCCATAGTTCACTTGGATTCACAATATCATGAACCATTGTAGAGTCTCAATGTCCTTTTAATTTGTAGAGACCTCCTTCTTCAACTCCAATCACCACTGCATCATCAAGGGTCTTCCCTCTAGGCCACATAATAACTTAACCATCAATAAATGCTACTCTGAATCCTTTCTTGTCCAACATTGAAATTGAGAGAAGATTCTTCTTTAAACCTGGAACATAGACAACTTCCCTCATATTCATTCACTTTCCTGAGATTAACTTGTAGGAAGCTTCTCCAACACCTTTGATTGGATATTGATAGTCATCACCCAATTTTACCTTATGAGGTGAATCTTTATGAATAAGGTTAGATAAGGAGTCTTCATAACCTGTCATGTGCTTGGAAGCACCACTGTCTATCAACCAAGTGTCTCTTCCATGAGTAATAATATATGTGAAGGATGAGATAAGAACATAATCCTCATCACTTGATTCATATTTCTTTGCAACCTTCTTGGGAGGCTCATCATATTCAACTGTGTGAGATTGATTCCTCTTGCGTCCTTTCTTATTATTAATTTCCATAATGAGAGGGAAATCCATAACAAAGTGTCCTAGTTCTTGAAAACAGTAACATATTATCTTTGAATTGTCTCTTTGACCTATCTTAAACATCTAAGGTAAAAAATTATCCTTCTTGTTATTTCCTTTCCTGGTGCAGGAGGCTAGGGATTGATCTTCATCTGCCATATTTTATTCTCTTGTAGTTGTCCTAGCTTCTTCCTGGTTACAATCTTCCCAAATCCTATTAAACCTGGGAAGATTCTTCCTTGAGCAAATTCCTTGGATGAATTCATCCCATGAACTTGGGAGGACATTCAAGGTAGTCGTCACCATCTCTTCTCCTTCTATTGTGTCACCAATGGCTTCTATCTGCTCCTTGATTTGATTTACTCTTGAGAAGCAGGAGTGAATGGTTTCTGAGTTCTGCATTTTCACATTCTTCAATTGAGATCTAAGGGTCATTATTTGGTTTATGTTGCTTCCTTCAAACAAACGAGTTAAGGTGTCCATCATTTTCTTTGGAGAAGATAATGATGATACATGATGGATAAGGTGGTCCTTAATGGAGTCTGCAATAATCCTTTTTTCTCTCACCAAGTCCTTCTTATATTTTTCCTCAGCTTCATCTCCTTGAGGTTATTGAAATTATTCTATAATGAAATTATCTAGTTCATGTTCTTAAAGAAGGAGGGTTACTCTGTACCTCTAGGCCCTGAAGTTATCAACTCCATCTAGGTTCTCATTGATTCTTGTTCTGGTAGTCATCCTACCTGGGACCATACAAAAATGTGACAAAATTTCAAAGACTTAACTTACCAGTATGTGTTGTCTACTAAGGTGTTTTTTCTTTGTAAATATTCCCCAAAAACTGGAAAAAAATCAACCTTAGGGTTTGGGTAAAACCTTAACTGCAATAGCTGGAAAATGGAAAACTGGTCCACTAGAAAAGTGTGCTAGGATAGGGTGAACCACCTGATGGTCCTGATTTGTCTGACAATTGTCTCTAGAATGAAAATGACTCTAGTTTAAGCTTCTATATATGCAACTTCCTTCTATTAAGGTCTTCTTTGATATCATGTTTTAATTTAAAATTTTCTAGTTACACAATTAAAATTAATTAATCCAATAACAACTCTAGTAGGATCACTAAAAGATAGACAATCACATATACAATAGAACGCAAATATTTTCCTAGGAAACCCTCGTGGGGGAGAAAACCCAACAAACAAAAAACCTCAATATAGATTCCTTCAACCAATACAATGATGCGCTATGGCTCTCCAAGAAATATCAAGACCAAAACACCAAAAAAACCAGTCTCCAAGACTTGTGTGCTAGACCTTATTATGTGCTCCAAGATGCACAAGAGAAGTCTATGAGTGTGTGTCCAAATGAGAGGAGTGTATCCTCTATTTATACACAACAATGTCTCTTGAAGAGACATGACTCTTGACCTAACTAACCGATAAAATAGGGCCAACTAGCCACAATGGGGATTTTTACAATTACAAGTAAAATACCAATAATATAATAATTTATGTTGAGACGACTTGTACAATATAATTATAATAACATTTTAAAGGTTTGACCAAAACAAATATACAAGAATATCTTTTGTAGTTACACCAAAAATATTAACAAGATCTACCATCTCAAATTTTATTTTCATGGCATCTTTAAATTGTTCTAACATCATTACCTATATCATGAATATAGAGACAAAGTTTTTTTATTTTGTATAGAGTGTTGGATCATTACTCCTGTTGAAACCAATGTTGATCAAATAAGATTCAATATGATTGTACTAATCTCTTGGAGCTTGCTTCAATCCATACAAGGCTTTCTTCAACTTATACACTTTATCCTATTGTCCCCTGACTTCAAAACGAGGTGGTTGATCCACATATACTTCTTCTTGCAATATTCCATTCAAAAAGTTTGACTTTACATCTAACCGGTAGAATTTCGATTTGTTTTGAGTTACAATGACTGAATTGGTCGTTATTGTATCTAGCCTTGTTACTGGAGAAAACGTTTCGCCATATTCTATGCTAAGTTGTTGAGAGAAACCTTTGGAAACTAGCCTTGCCTTATGATTCTCTATCTTTCATTTTTCATTAAGTTTTTTTTGTACACCCACTTGACACCTATGATGGATTTGTCTACTGGAAGATCAACAAGATCCCAAGTCTTGTGCATTTATATGGTTTCAATTTTCTCATTCATTGCTTGTACCCAATGTTCCTCTTTTACTACTTCTTTAAAGAAGGATGGTTGATAGTAAGGAAAAATGAACTGGCTACTCAATGTCATTGTTCTGCTCATAAATTTCCCTTATGCTTCATGTTTCCTATTCTCTGATGATTTTATACTTTATGATTCCTTTTCTCAGATGATTTTCTACTGAACATGATGATTCACTGTTAGAAGAAGAACCATTCTGAGAATGTTCTTATTGTCTTTGCAACTGTGATCCTATGATCTTGGTAGTGTTGGTGGATGTCCTTGCTATTCTAAATGTTTTGTTTGTTCATCAATTTCTGCAATGGATTTTGACTATCTCATTCATCAATTTGTTGCAATGGATTTTGACTATCCAATGTCTCATTTTCTTTCTCACTCCATGATTTTTTCTCTAAGAATTTAACATCCTCACTAGAAATTTCTTGGTGACTGGATTGTATCATCTCTAAGATTTTGATTTTTCACTGTATCCTATGAAGATGCATTTTTCACTCATTTTTTCAATCTCCTTTCTTATCTTCAGGGACATGTGCAAAAACTATGTAGCCAAAAATTCTTAAGTGGGAGACATTTAACTTTGTTCCACTCCATGCCTCTTAAGTTACTTTATCTTTGACACTTATTGTTGGATATTTGCTCAGGATGTAAACTAAGCAAGAAACAACATCAGTCCAATAGTAATTGGACAAATTCTTTGCTCTCAACATACTTCTAGTTATGTTCATGATGTTCTTATTTTTACTTTATGTCACTCCATTTTGTTGTGAATTATATCTGGTTGTAGGCAGCATTAGAATGCCACGCTATCTACAAAAATATGCAAAATATTTTGAATTGTATTCTCCTTATCCATCAGACCTAAGTACTTTCACAAATTTTCCACTTTGTTTTTCTACTTCAACAGATATGTGTGAACCAATTCTAAATGTTCTTTTTCTCTATGAAGGGATGTTAGAAAGTTGTCTCTCTTATTCTTTCCATGTATACAACTTTCACAAGGATTCTCTTGTTCATTCAAAACAAGAAGACCTTTGACCATTGAATGCTTTTTAAGAATACTAAGATTTCTAAAAGGAATATGACCAAACCTAGCATGTCATAAGAGATTAAAATGTTTGAGACATTTTTGGAAAATGACCGGGACAAAATGACACTCCTTAAATTTAATGGAAACATTGAGTATTCTTGGTCATTTGTATTTTTGCAATGAGTTTCCTAGTAGTTGGTTTATCCAAAATTAGGCATGTTGATCCTTTTAATAAGACATCATATCCATGCTCCATCAATTTTCCTACACTTATCAGATTGTGTTTAAGGTTTGGAAGATAATAGACATCATATATGTCTTTCTTCTGATCTAGTTTGGTTAGTACATACACAATAAATTTTCCTAGATCTTTCATTTGAGAATCATCACCTAGTGTAATTTTAGATTTGATAGTAGTATCCATGCTAGAAACCAAATATTTATTACCTGTAATGTAGTTGTTGTAGCCACTATCCAACAACCAAAGGTCCATAGAGTGACCTTCTCTAGAGGTATGTTGTGAAAGAATCATTGCTTAAGAAGTTTCTAATTCATCATTGGAGACATTTGCTATGCCTTTGTTCTTATCTCACTGATACTTTATGCATTCACTCTCATAGTAACCATACTTTCTACAATAGTAGCACTGTATTTTGTTTGTCCATTTTATACCTCTTCCTCTTTCATTCTATGAGTCTTTAGATTTTTGTAACTATCGCAGGTGTTCTTTTGTGCGTCTCTCTTCTGCATTACCATTACCTCTACCTCTTTTACTTCTCACTCAATTTCCTCTACCTCTACCTCCAATGAAAGCAGTTTGAGTCTTGAAATCATGTTCCACAAACGGTTCTTCTATGTTGAGTCTAGTTTCATGTGACAAAAGTGATCCCATCATTTCTTCTACTAAGAAACTAAATAAATATTTGGATTCTAGAATGGTTATTACAACCATTTCAAATTTCTTGGGCAAGATTTTGAGTTCTTTTTCAACAATCCTCTGATCTTCAATATGTTCACAGTACTCTTGATATGATTTAAAATTCCCATCTGAACTGAGAAACATTCTCTGTCTCAGTCATCTTCAAGGTTTCAAATTGAGTTCTTAATATTTGAATCCTTACTATTTTTACCTTATCATTAACCTATTAAGCTGATTTGAGAATGTCCCAAACTTGTTTTACAGCGGAAGCACCAGTTATCTTCAAAAAAATACTCGAGTCATCTATTAAATTTTGAATCTTGTATTTGGCTGTGTTCTTTCTTCTTCGGTTTTGTTTGGGAATTTCTCTATGCATTTGTCATGGTAGTAAGGTCTGTTGTGGTTGGTTTCGTGAAGCGATTTTCTACCAGTTCCCAACATTCCTAAGCTTGGAGGAATGATTTCATCCTCAAGGACCAAAATTCATAGTTATTGCCAACAACAACGGGTCCTTGATTCGGCCCAAAATTGATCGAGAAAACCATTAAAAAAATTGCAAATCCATAGATAATAAAAAAATTTACCGTTTTCGTCTCCTCAATTCTCTGTGTGGATTGTTGTTGTGGTTTTTCCTCCTATGCTCTTAACAAAGTGCTTGCAAAATTTTAATTCCAATTTATGGGGACCTGGGCCTTTGAATTACCCTCCGAGATTTTCTCGAATTGACTCTTTGTAAGGCAAAAGCAATATGTGACAGGTGATCATGTCGCTCTCAGTTCATTTATTCTTTTATGAACTTCATGAATAACCCAGTTGCAAATCCCATATAATAACCCCTCTTTATCCTTCTCTACTTGAGATCAGTGACGCGACGAGCCACTAGTTTCATGAGGGATCTTTCGTATCACAGGAGTGAAAAAAATTCCATGGAGAACAAAGCGGCCTCCTCAAACACTTTGTCGGTGGGAGGCAGTTGGTCATACATGATAGTCGTTCACGTGTGAAGAGAAAGTTCAAGGGTAGTGGTGCCCTTATGCCCAATATTGGTTAGGGATCTAACAAAAAGACGTGGCACTACTTGCCAAATGGATTTAAGATCAGAACCTTCTTATGATGCACAACAAAACATTCTGTGTTTAAATTGCACATAGTGTTTCAACAGGGAAGAGGAAATCTATTGTGAAGTGAGCTGCACAATTTGATAATGTGATGACCAACAAGTTAACAGAAGTGGAAATCAAAGCCACCAGGAAAATTTAACAGTGTGCCATTTTTATTGGCCGGTCCAAGCTGCGGGACTTTGGAAACACAGGTATCAGAAAGAAACTATGGAGGAAGGGTTTTGAACCAACGGCGGTTTTCACAAAGAATGGATAGCGCAAACTTATCATTACCACACCTTGTTCCTTGAGAATTTAGGAGGGGTCTCCTTTGGCTGGAGAAACTCCAAGCGCACTGGATGTTGAAATGTGCAAACTAATTTCCCATAATTTTTGGGATATGGGAGAATTTCTTGACTCTTAGAATTTTGCAGTTAATTAAATCAAATTAACTAAAAATATAAGATTGATAAGTGTAATTGTTTGATCAATTTGTGTAACTGTGTGATAGATGTTATATATCTATAAATAACTGTAGAGGCAAAGGTGCAGTGTGGAGAGTAGAATAATGTGAGATTTTCAAACCTGTATTTGAATATTGTAATTCTCCCTTACTCGTATTTGAATATTGTAATTCTCCCTTACTCAATCAAGAATACCAAACATCATTTCCTAGCCAAATATCATTTCCTAGTGGATGTTACCTTTAAATGGTTTTATCACATAAATCGATGTGTAAAGTCATTGCATCATTGAGCGAGATCTGTAGGGGCGATTTCTGTGAAATATGACATATATGATGAGTGTCGCGTGCTGGAAGAGGACAGATTCGTTGTACAATAGTGATAGTTTCTAACATATCACAGGTAAATCGGTTCAAAGGGTGCGATAACCAATTTTCATCGTTGATCAGTTCAGAAATGAGCGATACTCGTGAAAGAGAGGTATTAAGGCGGAATTTGGGTTACATCATGAAACATGAGGTATGAAGTTTATTTTCATAGATCACGAGTTTGCATAGATCACACAAATCACGAGGTGTATGTTTCTGCTCATGAAGTGTATGCATAAAGTCATGGTATGAAAAAGCGTGGCTTTTTGTTATTGTATGCACACGAGGAGGTAAGTGGATCACCTTTATAAGTGGATCGCATTAATAAGAGGATCGACCTTATAAGCACAACAAGACATATTTTATGAAGGGTTTCCTTTAAATAAATGGGAGGATAGCCTTGGTAAATAAATTATATGAGGTGGATGTTTATTTTTTAAAGGTGGATGTTCTAAAAACGTGTTGGAATACGTAATTTCTACACCATTAAAGAAGAACATTCTACCTACCAACCACTAAATCTCTAGAGAGTTCCATTGACAGCCCACCGACGGTGACAGCACAGTTCAAGATATTTCTAGATTGTCTAGAGTCTCCAGATTGTCTAGAGTCTTCCAAACATGCTGCCATCTAGCGAGGGCTATTGCTTGTCGCATTGATCATCCAGTTCAATAAACTTATCTATTTGTGGGTTATTTGTCTATGTGTTCAGCTTCTGAATCCTTCATAGTGGTGTTATCGGTGGGGACCGCCTCCCTCATGGGAGGGCCAGGATCGAGAGGAGTCCCCATAGCGCCAGGCCCTTGAACTTCTGGAGAAAGGTCCGATCTTTGAAGTTGAGCAAGTATGAGAAGGCTGAAGTCACGGTAGCTGTGGCTTGATTAATAGATTGAGGTTAGGATGCAGGCCGACTCCGGCATTGTGTGGATTACTCATCCAACTCATCCCAATAAGGAACGCCGCCTTGAAGAGTTATGTTGTTTAAACAGTTATTTGTGTGTTGATAGCTCAAGAGAGGGAGATTCGTGAAGAATCTGACTACTATGAAGGTTGTGAAACCCCCATTTCTGGAGAAGGAAGCGGTCGTGGCTGAGAGAAGAGACCACAGATCAAGGAAAATGAGAGTGCCCCTGCCAAAGTTTGTTTCTCCAAAAGGGAAACCGTGGATTAATCTAAAGGTCGAGATCTGGTGGTTATTGCAGACTGCTTTGTGCATCAGAGTAGCATCCAGCGACGGTAGTAGACTGCTGTTATGAGCGGTCGATGTCAGCTACATCTTGGGGCAGCTAATCCGAGACATTGCACGAAGGAGATTAAATCAATTTGCGGGCGGATCCAAGGATCGATCCACGCTACAAAGGTGGCATTGCAAGCTGCAGGCGCATTTGGGGGCCGCCTCGATTTGTCTGTTTCTGTAATAACCAAGGGGAACACACATGCATTTGGCAATATATGGCAAAAGACGTAACTGGTGTTTTCTTGGTTCTCTGAAGCTCTGTTGTGTCTTTTGAATGGAACTGGATGCAGCCGTTCAATTGTCTACGGAATAAGCTTGACTTCAACCAGGTTTTTTGAAGGTTTTTTCTATGGAGGTTATAGGGTCGAAACTCGTCGTTGGTATTACGCCCCAGCAAATTTATCTCTGGCATAGGACTTGGGGTTTGCTTTTAGAAGTTTTCTGTGCAGAAGGCGGCTGAGGATTTGCTTGTCTCAGTTATTTTTTTGAGGAAGATTAATGGCCATGGAGACGATGGTTTTGAGAAATTTCATTGGGAGATAAAGGTTTTGGTCATATTTGTAAAGACTGTCATACTAGTGTATGTAAAAATTCCTTTCTATTTGTAAAAGGGTCATTGAGTATATGGAAAAGTGCTTGGAATGGTCATGTGCAATTAAGTCTTAGAGAAAATTGAGTCAAGGTGTAAAAGTTGAGAGTCAAGTTCAAGTGAGAGAGAAGGTTAAGTTCAAGTGATTGAGTCTTTGAATGAGTTTAAAAGCTTTGTGAAAAGGAGTATTGAAATGTAAATATGTGAAATGGAATTACGTTTTTGTTAAAAGTTAAGTCCAAGTTAAGTCCAAATCAAATAATAAGTGATGTAAAATCATGGCAATTGGTGCGTCAATTAAGTTTGCCAATCCATTGTCATAGGTTGTTTTGTTGGATCTTGATGTGAAACATATCTACTTATTGAAAAGAAGCATAAGATGGTGAAAGATGAGGAATAAAGACTCTCGTTGGAAGAGGTGGAGAACAAAGAAGACTCCAAATAAAGGTATGCTTAATGATGAGATGTAAATGGGCATATGTAATGGGCTTGGGCATTTAGTAAAGAATGTGGAATTTTTGTACATGAAATGATGCATATATGTAGGGAACATGATGGAATTACCCAGGCACCTAGAGTTTTTAGTTCAAAGTTGTAAAGCTTAGCCACAGGCAAGGTGGCCGCTATATTTCCCAAGAGGTTATTGGTCCAAAGTTGTAAAGCCTAGCCATAGGCAAGGCAAGCTATATTCCCAAAGTGTTTAGTAAGCCAGACAGGCCTACATGGATGAGAGTGATCATGTAAGTGTATCCCTCTTAGGCATAAAAAGAGTGGATGTGGCATCAAGCTGTGGAATTGACTACTAGGTAGGTATGAGGGTGGCTGGTGTACTCTTATCTAAGTTTGATGGTGATTGGAGGAGTTAGATCTTTGATTAAGGGGAAGATTGTGAGATTAAGTAATCTCAAAGTGTGAGTTGGGACCAAGTTATGACTAAAAAAGTCTAATGTATTGATGAACCATGTATGTGAAAAGGATACCTAGAAAACTGGTGAGTACATTGGATGGTACCCATGTATCTCGGTAGATGGATCTCTTTATATGGACATCAATGATCCATAAGTTGTTCTGGTACAAAGAAGAAGCAAAATGATGAAACTCAAGTGAGCATGTGTTGTGTAATGAAGTAGCACATTGAAGGAAGCCCAACTATATGAAGATAGAAATTGAAGATCATGACATGAATTAGATAAAAAACTAACCAAGATATGTATTTGTTAAGGAGGAGACATTAAGAGCAACTTGCAAAGGCTATAGGCTATGAGCACAAGACCAATTTGAGTATTGAAAATATTGTTGTAATTAGTGGTAGAAATAGGGGGAAGTGTTGGAATCTTGTCTTCCACCATTAAAAGCATTCTACCTACCTGTACTAAATCTCTAGAGTTCCATTGTGACCAGAGCGTTGACCACGGTTCAGTTATTTCCTAGATTGTCTAGAGTCTCCAGTTGTCTAGAAGATGCTTCTAAAGCCTCTCTATAAATCGATTGTCTAGAGTCTCCAGATTGTCTAGAGTCTTCTAAAGCCTCTATAAATACGAGGCTATTGTAATCGCATTGATCATCCAGCAATAAACTTATCTATTTGTGGGTTATTTGTCTGTGTGTTCAGCGTCTGAATCCTTCATACTCGTGAAAGAGAGGTATTAAGGCGGAATTTGGGTTACATCATGAAACATGAGGTATTAAGTTTATTTTCATAGATCAAGAGTTTCCATAGATCACACAAATCACGAGGTGTATGTTTCTGCTCATGAAGTGTATGCATAAAGTCATGGTATGAAAAGCGTGGCTTTTTGTTATTGTATGCACACGAGGAGGTAAGTGGATAACCTTTATAAGTGGATCGACCTTATAAGCACAAGACATATTTTATGAAGGGTTTCCTTTAAATAAATGGGAGGATAGCCTTGGTAAATAAATTATATGAGGTGGATGTTTATTTTTTAAAGGTGGATGTTCTAAAAACGTTTTTTAAGATATATATATATTTTGGATTAAAACTTTTTTATTCGATCTTTATATATATATATATGAGTTCATTCCTTCCTATTTGAAAGATTGGTTTTATAAGTTGTAGTTTTTGGGTGGTGTGTATTAATGGAAAAAGTGCAGAGTTTAAATTTTGAGGTAGATAAATTCAATGGAAATAATAAATTTGAGCTATATAAGCTCAAGATCTGGGATCTTCTTCTGTCACAAAGATTTCAAAAAGCATTGGTAGGAAAGACAAAGAAACCAACAAACATGATAGACGAAGACTCAAAAGATATAGATGCAAGAGCCCTCGATACCATTTGTTTGTGTTTGGAAGATGGTTTTTTGTTTAACATCATTGGAGAGGAGGAAACATCAAGAGCGATGATGGTTGAGTCACCGTGAAAGAAAAAAAAATGTATTTACCTTGGACTTGTAAAAATGATTGATTGCATGTAAATGGGCATGCGTCTGTAAGACTTGGATAGACATGCTTGCCCCTAGTTTATTGAGTCACCTATGAAAAGTATAGACATATATTTAGGTAGATTGAAGATGTGGGGGGAATGTATGTTGTCTTAACCTTGACTCGGTGAAAGAGTTAACCAATTAAATATGTTTTTTAGGTCAAAGCACGTGGTTTTTTGGGTCCATGTTTTTTGGGTAGCCTATGGTATTGTGTCCATGGCTTGCATGTAGTGAATCTTGTAAAAGGCTTGGTGAACTCCATTGTAAATGGGCCTAGAGGTAAGTGGTGAAGGCTTACTTTGCTGCCTTGAATCAATTGGGTCAAGGGAATGTTCATGTTAAGGTCGAGCATTGAGACTCCATTGTAAAGTCCCTAGAGGTGAGCGACAAACGTTCACTTGGGTTGGCTTGGATGGATTTGTTCAAGCTTTTTTGAATGCAATATTCGAGGTGGAGCAATGTGTCTAGGTCAGAAAGGTGGGTCTGTAGAAAGGCTTATGTTTTTAGAGATGTTATAAATAATAGGTGTGCTCGTTTAACCATAGACAATATAGAAATGTTGTCACCCAACCATAGGTCAAAGGCACCCCCAAGAACCTTAACCTTGATAGAGAATAATTCTAGAAGAAAACCCTAGGCCTAATAGCCAATCAAGGTAGCATACCTCTCTCCTGGGCTTGTGCACCAAGCAAAAATAAACAAAGGCCAAGCATAAATTCCAAACCATAACCAAGAGAAAGTCCAAGCCAAAACCGAAATTTTCCAGTTGCAGCAACTACAGCTGCAGCTCCTCTCCAAACTTGCACACCATTCACTTTATGGTGTTGTTATAGGTGAGGTGAAAAATGAGCTCTAGCTCCCTCTTATTTATAGTCTTTCAAGTGACCTAACTAGGTCGACTTCTAATTCTTGAGGATAAAAACTCAATAATAAATATTCTCTTGAGCCGACTTGCCTCCTAGGGTTATTATCCAACGTTTTAGGGTTTCTCTTGCTTCCCAAAATATTCTATTCTTGTCAAGGTTACACGTGGAGGTTAATACCTCCCACAACTACCATAATGTCAACACTCCCTCCTAGCTAGGGAGGTATTGAAGACAATGGTATTTATCCCAAACATACCATTCAACCGGTAGCATCATCATAGCCATACAGGTTATCTCATGATTAGATCATGAGCACCATCATCACTATCAATATCATATGATAGCATCATCTCTCGAAGCCATACTCCATCTGAGTAATCCGACATGATGTTGAATAAGTCACTCACTCCACAGAGTGATACAATAACTATTCTTCTAATCCAGAGATATGTCCTAGAAGAATAATTATTCCAATTGATGTTGGAAGCCATGCCATGGGCTAGAAGGACTATTCTTCTAATTTAGACATATGTCCTAGAATAATAATTGTCCTTGACCATTTTCTGCATGGAGAATAGCTGTCCATCAACACACTAACACTATTGACAGTCTTCATGGAAATTGGAACAATGTCATTCAATAGAACACAACTGTGTTTATCCATAGTAGTACATAACTACTATCCAGTGGTACACAACCACACCAAGTAGCACACGGCTACTTAATCAGTGACACATAGTCACAACCAGTGGAACACATCCACCACAACGTCATACAACTATTGTCCAGAGATAGAGAGTCTCCAAAGAAATCATATCATCTCATATCAACCTGCATAGAAACAATATCATGATATAAATTGAGTCATCTAGGCCATTCTTCCACTCACATCTATGATATCTGGAAGAACATCTTCACTCAGGAAGTGAAACATCAACCATGGGTTATATAGACTATTCTTCTCAAGTAGAGAAGAATAACTTTCCTTGATTTCTGAGCCTAGACAACTCACCTAACTGGGCCATTCCTCCGACACTAATCATAGTGCAACCTGGAGAGAATGAGTCTTCCCTAGGGAATGCATGTCCCTGATTGTTGAACCTGGACCATTCACCTAACTGGGCCATTCCTCCGGCACTAAACATAGTGCAACCTGGAGAGAATGAGTCTGCCCTAAGGAATGACCGTCTAGACCATTTCCTAAGGAAATGACTGTCATGTACCAACCTCCAAAACGGACCATTCTTTGAAACTAGTCACAAATGTGAGCTTCGAAAGAAAGATTGCTCGGTGAGACAGACCATTCTACTTGACCACTACTCAGAGTGACTGCCAAGAAGAATGATTATCCTAGACCATTGCCCCACACTGGCCACAAGGGGAATCACTGTGTATGGTACATCAACAATCTATCAAACCATTTTCATTAGGAAAATGCATGTCCGTCAGAAATCTCAAACCACTTTTCGAGCTGGAAAGGAACTGCTCATCATGGACCATTTTTTGAACTGAAAAATAACGATCCATAAATCAATAACACATAAGTTCTCCCTCCCAACCTAGGAGTAATCTCTTCCTTCTTTAATAAGGAAGTCATCTCCATGAGCCCCAGCTAAAATTTTCATCTTGGACAGAGGTTTTACCAAAATGTTTGTTATCTTCTCATCTGTGGAGATATATTGGAGAACCACTTCTCTTTTCTAGACTTCATAACGAAGAATGTAATGCTTGATCTCAATGTACTTTGGTCTGTCATGGAAAACTATTTTTCTTTGAAGGCTTCATGTATATCTAATCATTACAATATATATCACGGTTGAATTTAGCACATCTGTTTCCTGCTAGCTCATGACATCGTGGAAAGGCTCAAACTGAAACATACCCAAGTAGCACTTCTTCTGTCATCATGAGAGTTTTCTATGGATTAGCAGTCCATGGTCTTCTTATATCTACATACATGGGTCTCTTTCTAGTATACCTCAAGACCTTGAGATTTCTCTACATAGGATTCTTCCTCAAATGCTCTATTGGGAGAACAGTCTTTTACAACCAACTGATGTAAACTTCAATCCATGGATAATGCAAGAGATATAATAACTCAGATAGAGGTATATCTGGTTTACGGGAGCAAGATGTTATCATAGTCTTCTCCTCCTTCTGGAAGAACCTCTAGTTCTAAATCTCCCAATGCTTCCATTCATAACCCTTTTTCAAAATTTCTTACATCTACTGTTCTTCATCATAACTTCCATTTCTTCTGCTTGATTCCTTCTAGTGGAATCCAACCAAGTTGGTAGTCTTGTGATTCTTGGTAGAATAATTGGTTGTTCTGTATTTTCTTTCTTTCTTGGAATCTTCATGTTCTTCCTCATGTTTCACTTTAGCTCTTGGGTCCACTGAGTCTTCTATATATTTCATTCCCCTAAGGTTCCAAGTTCGTGCTTTCGACATAGGATCATGGATGTAGATGGACAACCAAGGATACTTTAAGGATTCTTTTCGAAGAAGACTTCTTCTAAAGTCACACTAAACACATGTTGTTTTTCATGGATGTTGCTTTCAATGGAAACATGGATAGATACTTCATAATCCTCAATGGATCATATTATTTAGGATTAGCTCCCTCCTAATCCCTTCTTCATACATGAATACATGCTCTTCTTTTGGAATTATGTAATCATATCCCTCCGTCTAAGAGAGTCCATGCTTCTGTATGCATCCTTATCACCTTTTGCAAAGTGTTACAGGTCTTTTTCCAATTTCCTCTTGATTGCTGACTTCTTTATGTTTTGACTTCTTCTGGGTCTCTTCAGGTTTGATTCTGATTTCAGCTCAGTTGACAATTGTTACTTATATAATAGCTTTCACATGATTTCCTACCAAAGATTGTCAACATACTTCATCTTTTTCATGTGTATTTATTGATTTGTAGTCATCATAATAGCCATCCTTATCCTTTTATTCTTTCATAGGTATTGTTTTCCTTGAACACATTTTCTTCTAAGAAATAGATATGCATGATATGTTAGGAACTATGTAAACATGATATATACAAGAGCTTTGAAGAATATTATTACCTTGACTTAGAAGAATAAGTTTGTTTTATCCTGCTTGACTTTCTTTGAGGGTTCCCTTTCTTTGGCAACTGTTGCTTCGTCTGTTTCCTTCCTTTTTCTTTACTCGGGACAATGGTTCCTATAGTGACCATATTTTCGACAGTTGAAGCATTGTATCTTTAACATATCCTTTTCTTGATTTGGTTTCTTCCTTGAGACAAACTTCTTCTTATTCCTTAAATTCTTGAACCTTGTTGTGAAAGCTTGATCATCGTATTTCTTTTGGGGTTTCTCTTTTGCATTAATCCTTGATTCTTCTTGTGCACAACAAGTCCTGAGTTCTTAAAATGTGGGATAATCATTTCTTGTGTTCATGCTTGCGACAAATGCATCCCATGTCTTGGGAAGACCATTGAGTACTATATTTACCAGTTCCTTCTCTGAATGATTTCTTCAATAGCTTGTAGTTGATATCTTAACTGAAATATTCTCACAAGGTATGATGTTATTCATTTTCATGTCACAGAGCTCGTTCTTCAGACTCATTACTTGTCCAATGTTTCTGACTGAGAAGAGGTTATTTATGGCATCATACATCTTATATGAGTCAAGATGAGAGATGTAGGGTATCAAGTGGTCTTTTAAAGAGTCAACTATGATACTTATGGAATTGATGTCATTGTCTTTGAACTTCTCCATAACTGCAATGTTCTAAAGTTCCTTCTCTTTTCCTTCTTCAAACTGTGGTTCTGTTAGCTCCCAAAATGTACCCATCCCTTTGGTCGCATTTTGTGATGCATATCATGGCTATTGGTAGTATCCTCAATTCATTTTTGAGTTTTTCTAGCTGCAAAACTTAGGTTTTGGTTTTGGTCTTAGAAATAAGATGACCCATAAAAGTCTTCTTTTCAAAATTTTCATAATTTTCTTTCAAGAACTAATGTGTGTCCAAAAGATGAGTGTTAGTTGGTGAAAGCGGCGACTTGCAACAACTAAGGAGCGTCTTTCATAGGTCAGTGCATTGGTGAAAGTGTTGAATTTCAAAATATCCAAAGAAACATTGTCGTGGGTTCTGCGCTGGTGAAAGTGAAGACTTTCCACAGCTACGGAGCAGTTCATACGGGATCGTGCGCTGGTGAAAATGATGACTTTCAACAGCTAAAGGGGGTTTTCCACAAGATCATTAGCTGGTGAAAGCGGTAAGTATCGATAGCTAAGGGGCGTTTTCCACGGGCCGTTAGCTGGAGAAAGAAAGAATCATGTGCGCATTATCCACGTTTCTAAAAGCTAATGATGATCCAATCATCCCACGTCATGCAAATCCAAATCATGCGCTGATGAAAGTGGGTAATGATGGAGACTCAGTTTGGCACATCAAAATAGGATTACGATGAAGATCTTGTTCAATGACGCATGCTGCACACTCATGGCGCCGGAAATGGTAATTTTGAATCCAACAACTAAGGTACAAAGTCTGTACTGCCAGGCTGACAACATCAAATCAGAGCATTGCTTCCATATCACACATTGTTCATGAAGGTTTGTTAAAATTTCAAATGTTAGAAAACAGAGCCGACTCCCGAGTGCTTTCAACAACGTAAAACCTCGGCTCGAACAACAGTTGCAGGGGTTGATATACAAAATTGTTGGGGTTTTCAAGCTACAGAATGGCGAGGAGACGCAGTGGTTCCCTACTCAGAAAAGAGCTGGACAGCCTATCTTTTTTACAGACAGATCCCGAAGGCCAGAAACATTTTTCAAACGCAGGGTGTATTGAATTCGTTGAGAGGTTGAAAAATGGTTGCCACCAGTCGACAGCAGAATCTTTTGCCAAAACCTTCAATGGGAATAAGGCTCGTGTTGGGGCCTTGGAAATCATAGTAGATGAAGCTGCCATTTCTGCAGCAACTAGCCTACCAAGATCGGGCCAGATTTGGTTCAAAACCACTGCCACCAAAAACTTGAATTTCAGAGCTTATTTAAAGGAAGAGTTCAAGCACAACGCATGGAAGAAGGGCATGTCGGTTTCCTATCTAGAAGAGGAGTGACAGGAGTTGTTTAAGGGCATCCAACTCTACATTACCTCAGAGGGCAGGTATGACAAACTCATGATGTATCATTTTAATCTCCTGGACCATTTCACAGGCAAGACTCTCCTCAATTTTCCCTTTTTCTTACATAAGAGTTTAACTAAGGTCTGCAAGAAAATCAGGGCTCAACCCCTAAGCATGAAGAATACACTGTGCCACTTCGGCCTCATTAAATTGATCATTCTGGAGGAATTAAAATAGCAGGGAAGGAGTTGGCATCATTTCTTATTTTGGGAGGGTTTTGAAACACAAACTCAGCCTGCAAATGAACAGGGTAAAGGTTCAAAGAAATAGTTGACTCCTCAAAGTAGTTCAAGGAAGAGGACCCTGCCAGGACCTCCAGAAGACAAAATATCTGGAGTCAAGCCTCACAGGTCGAAGAAAAGGTTAAGCTTTGAGAACTCTACAGAACAACCCACAGAGTAGCCTACAGAGAAGAGAACCAATATATTAAAATTTCCCTATACAGACTCAGAATCAGAGCAACAAGATCAATGCCCTGTCACTAAGAGTCCTGAGCGGTCAACTGAGTTTGCACAAAACTATGAGATTTTCACTCATACAGAGGAAGGAGAAACATCAAGAAGTTCTAAGTCAAAGAAATCTCAGAAAATCAAGCATCTGAAAGAGGTCATCGCTCAACAAGAGGTTTTGGAACGGGTAATCAAAGAAAGGTACAAGAAGTTGTCTGATAACTTTGCAAAAACCAATGCTGTGTTTGAGAAACTGGCTCGGAAAAGTGTTAAAGAGAAGAAAAGAAAGAAGAAACTCACCAAAGAGTACAATAGTCTATGGTGACTTGCCAAACACCTTAAAAGGCAGATAAGAAGATTGAAACAAAAGCAAAGGAAAAAATCCCATCCAGATCTGAAGGTACTTTCTCAAGTCACTGTTAATATGAAAGGTGAGAAATCAGAGACACACTGAGTTTTGATGGAATCAAAATTTTGAAGGTGAAAACTTGTTTTCGGCGCAGTCAGGGCTTTCACCAGCGCAAAGCGATATTTTATGACCCGTTAGCTGGTGAAAGGTAGCGTTTTCACCAGCTAACCAGCGAAATATTAAACGAGTTAGCTTTTGAAAGCTGGAAAAGCGTTTTTTTAGGCCAAGGACAGAACAGGTCATTTCTCACAGGTTATGAAGGAGTTCCAGAGTATCAAGGGAATGAAAATTGCTTACAAAGGATTCGACGTCAGAGATTTGAGGGAATTTTGGAAGCCACATGTAAAATAAACTTCCTCAAATATCGACCATGAACGTTGGAGAAATCCAACTGTCAAGACAGGTGTTTTTCCACATTGCATCACATCAAATATTCTAGGAGCTGAAGGATGCAGATGGTGAATTTTTGAGAATGAAGACAATTCGAGTGCTAAGTTTAGTTGTTAAGTCTTTATCTTCAAGTTGTTTAGTTTGATTTGAATTGCTTTTATTAAATACAGATCCATGTTTTTAGGATCTGTAAAACCAATTGTAAGAGGCTATAAATGCCTAATTTTGATATGAGATAGGGGTTCAAACTGGGAGATATTTTATGCCACTGTATAGACTCTTTTTGCAGAAATAAAGTTCAGTTTCCTTTCATTTACAGTATCAGAATTGTCCATTTTTCATTTTATGTACTTTGTTTCAGTTTATTTTAGTTCATAAAGATTGTTACCTCTTTATTGAGCTCATAGGCTTGAAATTAAAGGATTCCTTGCTGTCTTGTATTAAGCCCTACTTTCACTTATATTGGCAAATCAAGATTAGTGTTCTCCATCCTCTCTTTCAATTATTTGATCTGGTTATTGTTTACTGAAAGCACTGTATCTTTAGATGTGTGATGAATTGTTTCTTATACAAATCATTAAAGACCCCATTGTCCCAAACACATAAAAACCATTATTTCTAAGTTACCAAGAATCCTTAGCCTACAACCCTAAGGAGTTTCTTGGAGTGATAACAAATTGGTGTCATTGCCGGGGAGATGGAATTCCAGCTTTGCTTTCCTGGGATACGACACAGAGCTGATCTTTGATGATAGACAAAGATTAGACATTTTCAGTTGGTTGTAATCATCTATCTGGCGACTCCACAAGTTCATCCTGTCTCCCAAGATGATCAGTACTAGGGAGAATCCTCAAGA
>SNQJ01S0131837.1:13454-25816 GCA_010110895.2 Picea sitchensis | reverse complement strand
CTAGCCTCGCAAAGAAGACATATGGGATGGCCCGATGTCAGGTAAGTATGTCTGGTGCAAATTAGGGTTATAACACAGGTGTATTTCTTTGAGTCAAGTGCTCAATGGTGGACTTCATCGAACATCTGGGCGAGGTAGGCTCTTTATCTTGTCTTTTTATCATATTTGTTTATGTAGCATACTTTATATTAGAGTTGATTTCTACAGTCATTTCCATCTATTGTGGTTTACCCCATGAAATAGAGTGATTTTCCTTGTAACAGAATTGACGACCATACTGGGGAATGAATCTTATTTTCGAGGTTTGGAGTGTTTTTCTCCTCTCATTTTTCTCATTTATCTTGAGTTTCTTGTTGTCTGATTGCTTGACAGCCTCTTCTAATTTTGACTCTGAGTTTGTTGGCCTTATCCTTAACCTAGCATTGTTTCAATACATATACGCGGTTATTTCCCTAACAATCGCATACATACGCAAGCTATCGTTCAATCTGAAACTCCCAGATCTTCTTCATTTTTCAATCTGTTCAAAAATATTTGCAGGAAATGCCAGCGTTTAATATTCCAAAATGATTCAAAAGGTGCTCTAGGGTGCTGAGTTGTCTCTCCACGTGTTCTTTGTTGATGATTCTCCTGCATCATACTCCCCTGGGAAAAAATTATTGGACTCATGTCCATGAGCTCTTTCACTGACTTCCCATTCTTCTGGATATCATCTTCATTTACCCAACTAGCATATTCTATTGGGTGTCCTTTCCACTTTACCAAACACTCCAAATAATTCTTTCTCCTAGTCTTCTTTCCAATCCTCTGATCTGTGATCTTTTCCAACTACAGATTTCCTACTACAGGCATCTGCTTCTCCCACTGAATCTATGGTTGGTCTTTTGATATTTCTGTTTCATTTTCCCTGTAAGGATACAGGTATGAAACATTAAATATGGGTGATATACCCACATCCTCCGACAACTCTATCTCATAAGAATTGGCACCAAATTTCCTTAGGATCTTGCATGGTCCTATCTTCTTCAGCTTCAAATTGTTATATGTTCCCCTTGGGAACATTTCCTTCCTAAGATCTGGTAAAAATTGATCTCCTAATTCAAATTGAAGTTCTCTCCTATGTTGATCAACTCTTCATTTATACTTTTTGTTGCTATTCTACAACTGCTCCTTGAACTGACTATGAAGCTTCTGCATTTCTGCATCAAAGTCTTCCACTCCATCACTTATGATTTCACTCTTCTCCAGGTCTCTCAATTCTGATACTCCTCTTGGCTTCATTCCATACACTATCTAGAATGGACTCTTTCTCATACTTGTGTTCACTGATTCATTGTATTCAAACTCTGCTTGTGACAGGATTTGATCCCACTGGCTATGATGTTTAGTGACTAAAATCCTCAACAAATCTCCTAAAATTTGATTTACCACCTCAATCTCTCCATCTGTTTGAGGGTGATATGTTGAACTAAAAGACATATTTTTTCCCAGCTTCTTCCATATTGTTCTCCAGAAATTACCAATAAACTTAGTGTCCCTATCTGAGACAATACTTTTGGGTAACCCATGAAGTCTCAAAAGTTCTTTGAAAACCAAATTTGCAATCTGCGTTGCATCACTAGTCTTTTGGCATGGGATAAAGTGTGCCATCTTTGAGAATCTATCAACTACAAAAAATATGGAATCACTTCCCCTTTGGGTTCTTGGCAACCCCAACACAAAATCCATGCTTATTGCATCCCAAGGCTTGTCTAGAATAGGAAATGGTTGATACAATCTAGTGTTATGTTTCTTTCCATTTTCATACTGGAAAATCTTACATCTATTCACAAACTTCTTCACCTCTTCCCTCATACCTGGACAATAGTATGAACCGTTCAACTGTGCAAATGTTTTGTCATGGCTAAAATGTCCTTCTAGACCTCCACTATGTTTTTCCTTGAGCAAGTTTTATCTCATTGAGCACTTTGGTATGCACAAATGGAAAAACTTAAACAACAATCAATATTGAATCATATATTTTTTCCACTGACTTATATCTCTGAGCACAAGGTTCACACATGCTTCATATGCTTCTTCAAAATCTAGATCATCATAGTACATCTCCTTAAGGTGTTCAAACCCTAAGCCCTCCACTTGGAATTCCTACAGAATCAGACATCTCCTGCTCAATGCATCGACAACCTTGTTAGAATTAATAGAAATATGTTTAATGACAAAAGTGTAATTTTGCATAAACTCCATCCACTTAGCATGTCTCTGATTTAACTTCTTCTGTCTGGTTATGAATTGTAAAGCCTGATTATCGCTATACAAAACAAATTCTTTTGGAACAAGGTAGTGCCTCCATTTATTCAAGGCTTGAATTATTGCATAAAATTCCTTATCATATGTGGAGTACTTCCTTTTAGTTTCATTCATCTTCTCACTGAAATATGCAACATGTCTATTATCTTGGCTCAAGACCACTCCAATTGCAACTCCACTCACATCACATCTTACTTGAAATGTCTTCTTGAAATTTGGTAAGACTGGAATTGGTTGTTTTGTTATCTTATCCTTCAATATCTTGAAACTTTTCTCAGCCTCTTTCATCCACTTGAAATACTTGTGTCTTTTATTCACCGTATCCATCATTTGTGCACCAATCCCACTGAAATTTCTAATGAAATTCTGATAGAAACTCGCTAATCCATGGAAGCTTCTCATCTCAAATATGCTTCTTAGAGATGGCCATTATTTGATTTCTCTCACCTTCTGGGGATCCATCTTCAATTCATTTGAAGAGATCACAAAACCCAAGTAAATGAGTTATGTCTTCATAACAGAGTATTTCTTTAAATTTATCAACAACTTCTCCCGTTGCAACCTCCTCATAACTAATGTTAAGTTCTTGAGGTGATCTTCCTCAGTTTTACTGAAGATTAGTATATCATATAGATATACGATCACAAACTTACCAATAAAATATTTCAATACCTCATTCATCAGTCTCATAAAAGTACTCTGGGAATTTGTTAAGCCAAACAACATAACAAGCCATTCATACAACCCCTCATTTGTCTTGAAGGTTGTTTTCCACTCAAACAATCCATCAAGTCATCCATCTGTGGCAAAGGAAATATGTACCTGATGCTGATATTATTTATGGATCTTGAGTCTGTACACATTCTCCATCCTCCACCCTTCTTTGGACTCAACACAATTGGTACTATGCATGGAATAAAACTTTCTTTGACCAAACCCTTGTTTAATAAATCTTGGACTTGTCTCTTTACCTCCTCATTATCTTGAGGTATCAATCTTTACATTGCTTTGTTCGCCAGACTTTATCCTAGTATTAGATCAATGTGATGGTTGATACTCCTGATGGGTGGCAATGAATTAGGTAACTCATCTACTACTATGTCAGAAAAATTCTCCAACATCTTTTGAACTTCCTCAGGAAAATCATCCATAGAAGTACTTGTAAGGACAACTTTGGGTTTCCTCACCATAGTAAACTGCATCTCTTGTTCTTTCTTAACTTCACTCAGGAGTTCCTTCCCACTCATGAGAAGTATACTTGTTGTTGTGTCCTTTTCATCACTCCAATCAGCAAAAGAAGGGCACTTACAAGTCTAGTTGGGTCTGCTAGACATGACAGAGGTTAGTGTATGAATCAAATGCCTCAATCACATGAAATAAACAAACAGTTAGGCTAACAACAACTAAACAAATAACTAAACAAATAAAACTAAAATGCATGCGGAAATTAGAACCAAAATTAATCAAACAATTGACCAATAATCATGCCATCAATGGAGAAGTATATTAATGGGAAACCACCATAGAGAAATGGAAACTTATGGATCCCCTCTTCCTCATTGCGAGGGATCTTGAATCCCCTATGTGGGAGTTATTCTTAAAAATGGTAAACTAAAAAGAAAATGGTGAAGAAATCCAATCTTATTCCCTCAAGAGGTGAGATGAATATCTTAATGAGATTATGTTAGTATGCTCCAAGAAGGAAAGAGGTTCCTTGTAGGAGAATAGAGGAAGCATAACAATACAATGAGATTCTTGAATTCATAGTGCACCCATGGCCTCTTTTTATAGAAAGTCTTTGAGGAAATATCCAACCGGTCTTTAGTGTGAACAAGGGGCTCTTTAGGGCACCCTTAGGTCTTTGACCAACCCCCCACTCAGATTCAACTTGGATTTGAGGGTCAAATCAAGTTGGGAGTTGGTCCAGAAGTGGGTGAGGGGCTTAAAAGAACCATAAATGCGTCTCTCACAGGTGTGCGCATATTGTTTTGTACACGTTCGTGCATTAGGCGCATGTGTGCTCTTATGGATTCTTTGGCCTACACATCTGCACGCGCTTCCTTTAGTGTTTTGGCACATGTTAATTTTTTGATCAATTTGTATAGTTTTTGTGCCCTTTGGAAATGCATTTTTGGGGCTATGAATCAACTAATAGGTGTTTGGAGATGTTGTATTCCTGTTAGCACTAGAAGTCACCTTCATATTGCATAGAAGGTAGGCCCAATACCCATCAGTTTATGTGAGTGTAATTTAGTTTCAAGAGGTCAAATGGAGAAGACTCAATGATAATAACGTTCTAAATCAGAAATATGGACTAGCATGCACAAGAAATTGAGGTCTCGAATCAACTTCAATCAATAAGTTGGAGTAAATGTGAGTAGAAGGAATACTTTGGTGAGGAAGGTGTAGAGGGCTGCTATGGACATCAGGTCTTCAAGCAGCCTAAGGAGGAAAAATTCAAACATAAGATCCCCTTGGATTAAAATTTCAAAGAAACTGAGAGAAATTATAACAGGACTATAATAAAAAATTCATCATAATACAGTGACAACAATTCATGTGAATCAGTCATTCATAAACTCTTTGAGTATTAGAGGAGAATAATATGTGGTAATAAAGATGACTTATATTAATTCATAAGTCTCAAATCAAGTACATAACCAGAGAACCAGTGTTCTTCATCAAAATATTACAATAGTAGGGAGCCTAGTTCAACCATTTGACCTAAACAAAATACTAAAACTGCCTATATATACTCAGAAATGTTGCAACCACCGGGAGTGTGATTGGACCACTGCATTTAAATCTTTCAGTCGATGCCTTGTTTGTCAGACTATGCAGGTCTTCTCATGTTAGACGCGAGCTTGCCTCAGTTATGTGTTTTGCAGGAAAATCCATCCAGAAGGAAACTTCATATTTCCAATCTGCACTCACAACCATCTTCAACCTGTTTTATATTTATGGGTTGAGATGAGGTTTAAACCACCTCCCCCATTTCCATTAACTATATTCATTAGGATCGGGACTAGGCCTGACTCCCATGAATGTTCCAGGAAATGCTCACGACTTATTCTTATTCTTCTTCTTCTTCTTTTGTGACCAATACAGACGCTTTCAGCCTTTGGCACATCTCCTCTCCATCACTCCATCCTGCATGAGACCTCGGGCCATGAACCGGGGCTCATATCCAAAGGTGCTTTTGGATTTCATCTTTCAGGAGTCTCCACTCCACTTGACTCCAAATATCTGAATGCCTGAAATTGAAAAATGTCCTTATTCAAATCGACGGTCGGGCTCGCTTTGATTTTGACAGCCACGATTGCTTCCCGAAAACCCCAGTCGGCAGTCGCTCAATAGGCGCTTACCCTTCTTTATGGACCTTATTTCCATATGACCATGAGCTATTATCATGGGCCCAATTCCTGGGTGCTTCGTGATTTCTCTCTTCAAAAACTTGCGTCGTGCTCCATGTTAAAACCTCTGATTCATGGTTTCACAACTTATTGGATCTAGTGCCACGCATCCCTCTAAATCAGATGGCTCCTGTTGATTTCATATTTTGGGAGTTCGGATCTTTGATGAACAACTTTAACGGTATTTCGAACTCTCGATTCCCACAATTATTTTCCACCGTTGATCTCTCCTAATGAGATCTACAACCCAGATTAAATCTTTGCTCGACCCTTTGACTTCGAGCTTTTTATCTCGCACAAAAATTCGTGCAACTTTTAACCTTTCGAAAGAATGCACATTGTCGATCGATTCTCCTAATGGATCTCCATCATTGAAATATTAAAACTGCCTTCTGCTTGTGCTTCAAACCTGAAATGGACTGTTATGAAAGTTGTTCTTTGTGTTCATGGATTTGGCCTACATGATCGAGGATTCAGATGACTAGATGTGGGATGGGAAAACAGGGAGACTAGGGAAAAATTATAGACTTAAGTAGAAACCACAAACCCACAGAACTCTAAAATGTTTATGTGATAACAATTGATGTAACCATTTGTGGACGAAATTTCAGTGATAAGATATGCCCACTAATGTGTGAGTTTAGGAGCATACGTATAGCTAAAATACATCAATGCTTCTTCTACTGAGAGTACCATTGTAAGGAAGAGTATTGATAAGAATTGAAAGAGCGATCCATTGGAAGGAGAGGGGAACTTGTGGGACCCAAACCTTTCTCTAGGTAGGGGAAAATAAAATATGTATACAAACGAGGAAGGAAAGCCCCATGCTCATGTCATGTAACTCGAAAAATGTATGACAGTAACTAAAGTTGTATGATGATGTAGATAAATGTAGCACTCTACGGGGTGGTTTGATAATGGAAAATGACAATTATGATGGTGAACATGCTCTGAATAGAGGCAAGGACGCCTGTCAGAAGTGTCGATGACTCATAGGCATTGATGGCCTAGCAAATTCATAGGTCTTCGGCTAGTATAAAACAACTACAATAGTCGCATAGTAAGACCCACTGTAACATGAGAATGTGTTCACATTGAATTTTATGGGGGGCAATGACAGTAGAGAGAAAGGATGGTTCTCTCTGTGTCGTCCGAGACTCCTCATTGTAAAGGTAATGAGAGTCAAGATACTGTCACCCTTCTGGAAACTGTGTTGATGTCAACAGAGAGGAAGACGTGACTCCAAGAAGCAAAAATGGATTCATGAAATCCACTGGATAAGATCAGGAACTGATAAGGAACACGGACAAAGTCAAGGTGCGGGGAGACGCAAGACTTCCCTTGGTTGGGGGTATATGGGAATGATGATTGGAAACAACCGTGAAACTGGATCTAGCATCAGGGGGACGACTAGTCATGGGTTTACATTGTTCCAGAGACATGACAAAGTGGAAAAACTCAGAGATCAGGGGTACATGGATTGTGGGATACTCGGGGTCTATGGATGATGTCAACAGGAGTAGCAGATAATGAAAGCCGCAACCAAGGGCGACATGGGTTTCTTTGCCAGAAAAAATAAGGTCGCTAAGGGTGACAAGAAAAGGATATGTAAATGCTGGAAAGAAAGGATTTTGTACAAGTGTCGAATGAATAAAGAATAATTTACGATGAGTGTATAGATACAGAAATGGGTGCCCCAGTGCAAGATGGCTTGGCCTGTGAGGGAGCAATTTGCATGGAGAACTGGTGGAGGGTGGGGGCCCTATTGGCATAGGGGCAGACCCAGGTTTCAACACTTCAACAACGCACCAACAAAACCCTAACTACCAGCCCTTTCGGTAACACTTGTGAAGCAGATGAAGTCTCACCCGAGGTACATGCAGGGGGGGTTGCAGGACTCAAGTGTCTACAACCTAGATGGGACACAAATATGTGATCACAATACTTAACAGAGCACTTAGAAACTAACATCCATTGGTCTCTTAACCTTTATTCACATAATAGGTTAAACCCTTGCTATAGAACATCACCGTATTAACCAAGATCTAATACTTTCATTCACTTATCACATAAAATTAACTCAGATCTAACATTCATTCAAATTATTAAGCACTAAGCTACTACATCAGATGCATTCATCAATATGCACTAAGCAATTAAAATCATAAACACCATGAACACATTGCATAAATCACAATAACACATGATATACGTGGTTCACCCTAGTGTGTGGATACGTCCACCAACTCTTCTTCTCTTTTTTATTAGTCTCCTTCAATCTTCTTACATGCACAAAGCCACAAAGCCAACTCTTCATAAGATAGGAGATCTGCGCACAACTCACCATATCCTCCTTCCCCGAGTTAGGTCACATCACAAAGCCTTACACAGTTCGTGTGCAAAACCTCTTACACAACACTCACACTTATCTCTACAAACCTTAACACGTTCATGCACAAAGCCAACTAGCCATCCACTAAGTTGATCAAGGACTAGTAAATACTTCTTACATCACCTAGCTACTTATTTATACATTACAAAAAGGTCCTAAACATGGGTAAGACACATGGGCCAACATCCCATTCCTATTACATAAACACTAAAACCCCAAAGGAAAGAAAAAAGGGCAAGATCTCACGATCGCCACTTCGCCTGGGCACTCTTTATTCGACCAGCCTGTTGAAGTCCAAAAAATGGTCAACCACGACCAACGTTTCCACAAAACTTGGTCAAGGTCCAATAGGCCCCCAACACTCACCTGTGACTCATCCTTAGTCACTTTGATCTGGTAAATATTTCTTCGAAGGCCTCGAGCTTGGCTCGAGCTGCCTTGACTTCCTGCTTTGCCAGAGCCTCCTTCTCGACGAACTCCTGAATCAATTTCTCGGTGATAGGCCCTTCCAGGTGTTGTTCCACTACTGCGACCACCTATTCCAATGTGATTCTTCTCCCTCTATCTCTTCAAAGAGGGTGCAGGCTTCATCGTCCACTGACTGTAGTCATTGTTTCACCTCCATCACTCTGCTCTAAAAGGTGACCTACTGTTAAACTGTGCACTTCTCCTATGATCTCTTCATATTTTAAATGATCGTAAGTTGCTTCAGCTACGCTTGCACTGTCGATTCATGTTACTTCACCTCCTGGAGTTGTGCCTCCAATATCCTCAGCTTTGGGTCTTCTACAAGGCACTCATAGGTCTGCAAGGTGTTCTGCAAGGCGCTCATAGGTCTGCAAGGCGCTCATTCTTAGGCCAATTCCTTGATTCTTTTGACTATGCTCTTGCTAGTTTCTTCCCTTTGATATCTCACTTCCTGCAGAGTGCTCGCCACTGCTTGCAGTTCCAACTTTGCTACTCTTTCTTGAAGTTGTTGAATGGCTTCAGTGAGCTTCCCCACTTGGATTTCAGTTGTCTCTTCTTCTGTTTGGGTCAGACCCAAAACAGAGCAAAGTGCTATAGTTACTGCTTCTCTAATGTCAATATGCTCCGTAAGAAGCTGGTCTTTTGCTTTCTGGATCTGCTATTTGTCCTCTTCAAACTTCGCCCGGAGGTTGTCTTTCTCTTGCTGTGCAACCTAATGTTGCTCTAGGGATTCCTCCTTTTATTTCTTCAAGGACTCTATGGCCTACTATTTTTCTTCATGTACTCGATCAAGGAGAACTTTTGTGGCATCTGCTATCCTACGTAGTTGGGTGGGCTCATTCCCCAACTCTACAACTTCTAATGGTAACGACACAATAGACACTACGTGGCTCGAATAGAGAGCTTTTTGTACCCCCCTTTAGCTCCACCTCGATTATGTCATACATTGTATCATGCTTTGCCTTGTTTTGCTACAAGATATCCACTAAATCATCTTCTACAGCTGGGATGATGAGGTCAATATCATCCACTATGAGCACATTCTATGACTGAGGCTTATTGGATTGATATTTCTTCTATGCTAAGGGTTTCTTTAGAGAAACCTTCCTTTTCTTTTATGTCTCATCCTCTGTAATGGGTTCCTTCGGCAGTGTCACTTTTCCCTCTTCTTGCTTGTCTTCTTCTCCTCCCTCCTCTTGGTTTACTTCGTCACCTCCTCCTTCTCTAGGTGAGTGAGGCATAGTTTCCTCCAATGCGATGTTTATCTCCTGAAATTATTCCTTTTTCTTCTTCTTCTTAGTACTGCTCATTCGATCATACTCTTCTCGGGTGACCACAAGACTTCTGATGAGGTTGGGGTCAGAGACTTCTACATCTCCAACTAGTACAAGGAATTGTGCAGGTCATTCCTTGGTTATCTCGTCCATATATTCCTCAGTCAATTTATAGTAATGATGCAGCTCCTCCTTGTTTTCGTCCCCGTGCGCGGTGATATATATGAAGTCGTGGTATGCGTGGAACTTCGCCAGTGGCCTAAACCTATGGAGTGTATTCGGCGTAATTTGGGGGAAAGATTCAATGGTTTGCATGAGCTGTAGGTAGTAGGTGTGGAAGACAACGTTTGACTACCATTGCTTCACCATATCACTTGAATACCACAAGGCTTTGAACCTCATGGCCAAAGGTTCGGATGGCTCGACCTCAAAGAATGTCACTCTCTTTGGCATCACCCAAGCGACAAATGTTATCAGTATGAGTAACCAGCTAAAGTGGAATTCATAGCCTTGGTCCTGTGCTTCGCAACAGTCCTTCTCCAACTCGTTTACGAGGTCGCTTGCCAAATTCATCTACATCCCTTCAACGCACTTCCCTATGAGGTCGACGACAAACCCCGTGACTTGCGTTGGTCTATTATTCCTAACAAGCTTACCAATGATCAATTGGCAAGATAGGCACACTGCACCATATTGGATGGAGGCTACCTTGTAGCCTCTCTTCCCCTTCTCCACATCCCCATACATTTCCTTTATTCACTGCGCCAGGGTGTGATCTCTATCCTTCCCTAGATAGAAAAAGTGAAGGTTTGGTCCCTGCATGGTCAATCCAGTGATCATGTGGATCTGTGTCAGATCCACAGTCATGCGCCTATCTAACCATAGATATCCTCCATGGTATCACGACAGGAGGAGTTTAACGCACGCGTTAACCTCCTGATGTCTGCCAAAGTGGGGTATCTTCGTAACATTAAGGATGGTCGACCTCGCAATCTCCTTGATCCACGCCTAGGGGACTATCTTCAGCTTCTTCTTTGTCATCTTTTTCAAGTACCTATGCATTGCGAGCATCACATGATTCTTTATGTCTCCCAGGTTGAAGTCATTGATCTTAATATCAGGGATCAATCCTAGTTGCGGTTCTACTGCGTGTATCCCCTTCGGGAGGTATGAAGTGATGAGTGTGTATTATAAATATCTTGGGATGCTATCATGGCTAACCGCACCAGCTAGAGGTGGGATGTAGTCGGGAAAGACTGATGAGATGCGTTTCGCATTCTCCAGGTCATCGCGGTGCTTGCTTCATTTCTCTGTCACGGTTCGGGATGGTCTAGATCGACTAGATCAACGTGCATTCGAGGGAGATTATTTCAATCCGGCCGTCAACGAGGCTTGTACTCCTGTGGACATGACCTTCTCATCCATAAGGTCTATTAGGTTCTCCTCCACAGACTTCTCTGTTGCATTGTGTTCGCTCGACATACACGATCGTAATAAAATCACTCGAGTAGGCGAACAGACACTCAAGGTATGAAAAATGGGTGGCGAGGTCTCAAACGCACAGTGCGATAGAAATCAGTTCTCTTGTTATCTCAGATAATCACAATTTTCAAAGGTGTCCTCAGTGAGGCATTCGACGGATTAAATAAAAAATTTCATAACAGACTCCTCCAACGTGTAGGAATGCCTCAATCAATATGATTCCATCCATTATGGCGTGGTCCCAACGGTCTAATGGCGATCTTTCTGGTGATAACTGTGTTTTTAGCCGTTATGGAGCATTGTTCTAATGGTCGAGACACCTCCAACAGTCATATATCTTCGTCATGGCGAAGTGCCATTCTGCGTTGTATTTTTATTCCAACGATGTTGAATTTCTGCAAGCCTTCTTTCTGCGAAGTCTTCACTGGAACCTCCTGCAGTCTTTCTAACTTTTCTTTCCTCTTACTAAGATTTCTAACCTTCTTTCCTGTGATCTGAGTCTATGGATTCATCTTTCCATTTGTATTCTTATCTTCTCTTAGCATAGTAACTTCACACTATCGATGTTCTCTCAAAAGTTTCGCATGCAATATCTCTTCTCTTACTACTTCTGGGGTAGGTTCTCTTCTCTCCTACATGGATAGGTTCTTTCATCCTTCTTGTGTTCTTTCAACTTCAACAACTAAGTCTCTGGCCCTTGGCTACTTCAAATTGTCCTCTTTTTCTTGTACTAGTTTCTCTATTTTCTCGGCTATGAAGTCCCTTAATTCTTGTTTTTTCTGTTATGTGGCTTCTTCCTCAGCTTCCCTCTGGATCTGATCTTTCTCAATCCAAGTCTTTCCTAAAAAAAGTGCAAAATTAGCTTTGTTCTCAACAAACTTAATGACCTCAAATTATTCTTCAGTCGATGTTCCATGGGAAATCATAGGTACATGAGTAAGTCTTCCACATAGGGTTATCATCTTTCCTTTAAACAAGACAATCCCTCCTAACGAAGAAATCATAGCAGGCTTTCCCAAAATTTCC
>SNQJ01S0131835.1:0-26000 GCA_010110895.2 Picea sitchensis | reverse complement strand
CCTTCTTCTTTGTAAACTCTTGCTGTGCGCGTTTTCTTCAATGCTGTTCCTCCTGAGATTTTACGTCCGAATCCCCAAGGGTTTTATCCTTCTGATCCCGCCATCTCCACTGTTGCCATTAATGACAACAACCATCAACACTTATTCGTTGCTTGTTCAATATTTGCCAACACCAAATACAGTCAACAGAGACCATGAAGAGTTCAGGAAGACCTGAGAAGCAAAGAGCTTCGTATCATAAAAGTAAAATATTTTGTAAAAACCCTTCCAAAACACAGAGACGTGTGTTGTGCACAAGCAACCTGCTTATGTACAGAAGTTGTGTTCTATGCAAAACATGTATGTATGCGTGTTAAACAGAGAGCATGGAATGTACACCTCTGCAAATTTTCAAAAAAGAAATTTTATTGGACAAACAATTGGGAAAGGGAAGTTGGTAGGCACCTGGAAGATGACTAGAGACCCAACCTGACTAAGAAAACTCAGAAAACTCAAAAAGAGACTGAAAAATAAAATCAAACCAAAATCTTCCACTAAGACCCTAGAGAGACTCCCTAGTAGAGTTGTCGATTCTACTATGGGGAAATTACCCCTAAACTGGGTCTAAGGAATGGGCAGAGCAATAAATCCCTTAAAATGTTGACTTGTCTCTAATATACCCCAAAACAATCTAGACTAAGTGATAAGAGGAAAAGAGAAGAGAAGGTTAATAAGGCCACCTTGAATGCTTACGGTTGATGTAGACATCTTCCACTTGTTGTTGCCTCTTATATCATAGATCTCCTCCCAAAGCTTACCTGCAAGGGGTAAAGAATACAACACAACAACATATACAATTTCTAGTAATCACTTAAAAAGCTAAATATAGATATAAATTTTCAAGTCGACTAGAACATGTACACATAAAGTTTTGGGACAAAGATAATCTCTTTTATTCATATACAAGATGAAAGGTTACAACCTTTGCTTGTGAACACCGCTCTATGAACCAAGTTCGGGCTCCTTTGTGGTGGTTTTAAGTACACCCATCCCATACAGAATTCTCACAACCAACATTCCATCAAGGGAAGAAGGAAGGGTTGCATAGGGAGAATGGTTGGAGGGGAAAGTTGAGGCTAAAACTCAGAGCAAGATGCAAAACTTGGCTAATGAGAGGGAAAATATTTTGGCAGAAATTTCTTATTCTCTTGTTTATATGTCTAAATGACTCCACAAGACCTCTTTTTATATGAGAAAATGATGGTTATTCAGTTTGGGGACGGGCTACAAGGGGTAAAATGGTTAGGAAACCCTCCATAGCCCGTAAACTCCGCAGAAATACATGCAATTTTATATTTTTTACAACTTTTGGAGGTAAACACAGGATACTTAGCATGCAACAAGCGTATGTACGCGGGCTAACTAGCATGTAACACGCATGTGTACGCATGCTAATAGTGCAGCAAGACGCATACATTATCCAAAAAATGGTTTTTTAGAAGGAAACCTCAGCAGTCAATTTGGAAAAGTATGCAAATGGATGGGACAAAGTCTTGGATGCATATATGTGGCATTTTTGGACTATAACACTCACCACAAAGAATCCTCCAACCAGGTATTGTCTAAACTTGACCAATGAATTGCATGATGGACAACATCTCCTTAACGTAAATCGGGTAGAGCCTCTCTGGCTCCCTCAACTTCCTACTCTTGAAAGCTATGAGATGTCAATTTTGCATCAACATCACTCTTATCCCCTCTTTGGATGCACCACAATCCAACACGAATGGCTGAGAGAAGTCTAGAAGTGCCAATACTAAGAAAGTACTCATTACCTTCTTCATCTTGTCAAATGTTGTATGTGCCTCTTCTGACCATCTGAATGCACCATTCTTGGTGAGATCCATCAATGGCGTACCAAGTTGTGAAAACCCTTTCACAAAGCATCTATAATAGCTGCACAACCCGAGGAACCCCCTCAACTTTGTAATGGATCTAGGTGTGGGACAATATAAGATCACCTTGATCTTCTCCTGATGCACCTTACGCCCTTAACACCAATCACATGTCCCAAATAGAGAATCTTTGTTATCCCAAACTTGCACTTTGCCTCCTTGGAAAATCGTGACTGCTCCTCCATTATGTTGAGAATCTCATCAACATGTCTCAAATGCTCCTCCCATGTCCTATTGTAGATGAGTAGATTATTGAAGAACACAAGTAAGAACTTCATCAACTACTTGTTGAAGATATGGTTCATACATGACTGGAAGGTAGTTGTTGCATTAGTCAACCTGAAGGGCATGACTAGAAACTCATAGTGCTCGTAGTGACATCTGAAGGTTTTTTTGTGGATGTCCTCCTCTCTAACCCGAATCAGATGGTACCTTGATCAAAGATCAATCTTTGAAAAGTACACAACCCCATGCAAATCATCTATCAACTCATCGATCCTGGGTATCGAGTACCTATTTTTCATGGTCTTCTTGTTCAGTGACTTGTAGTCGATGCACATCCTCATCGTGCCATCCTTCTTATTCACTAGTACCACTGAAGAAGCGAAGGGACTAGAGACAGTCCTAATGTGCCCCATCACCAACAAATCCTATATGGCATTCTCGATCTCATCCTTGAACTTCCTCGAATGCTTGTAGGGTGTGGTGATCATTGGCTTTGCGCCCTCCTCTTACTCAATGACATGCTCAAATCCCCTGTCAAGTGGTGTCCATGCTGGTATTGGTACAAATACCTTGTCGTGTTTCCCAAGTATTTCCTGGATGTCCACACTATAGTGTTGGTAGTCCTGTGATGGCTTCTGCATGGTGATCAAACAGTCTATTGTGCAAGCCACGTCGCTATGTCTAAAAATAGTCTCCATACGTTTGTTTGACACAATCCTGGGAACTCCTATCGACATACCTCTCAGAATGAATCTCTAACCCTCCTTGTCCCTGAACTCCACTCTCATGTATTGATAGTTCACGTGGATATCTCCCAACAAGTACAACCACTGGACACCTAACACTAAATGGGTGTCTACCAAATCCCCCACATAAAAGTCATCGGTCAATGTATAGTTGCCCAATGTCACATCCAATCCCCTCATTCTTTGAGTACATGTCATTTTGTACCCATCTACTATTGAACCCCTCAAATCCCTCTACTAGAATATGTCTCCTACTGACAAGTGTTGCATCAATGAAGTTGTATGTGTCCCCACCATCAATCAATGTTGTAACTCTTTGCTCATGCAAAATGCCTCTGATCCTAAAGGTGTAGTATTTGGGGATTCCTGAAAGTGTGAAAATGGTCACTTTCTTGACCCCTTCCTACAACTGCTTCTCCTCTGCAACCTCAATATGTGGTGGATCTGCCTTGCCACTTCTCTGTCCACTATCATGTATGTGAGTTGTCTCATCCTCACCATCATCCTCCTCACAGGTAAACACCTCTATGTAATGTACTTTCCCTTTTCCCATATATCGGTTACCCAGTTACCAAGGTTCTTTGCAGCTGAAGAAAAGCTTCTTCCTTCTTAGTTCCTTATGAGTCTCCTCATCCATCCTTTCCTTCTCTGTCCTTTTTTTTGGAAGGGATTCGTCTCCTTTCCCTTCTGTGGAATAAAGGGTTTTAATGGTGTCTTCTTGGGCACTGTGTCTGCCATGTCATGGGTCCTCATAATGGCATCTTGTAGTGTGTTTAGACTAAAGGCCTTCACCCATGTTATCAAAGGTTCGGCTAATCCTTCAGTAAATAGAATCACTAACCTTTGCTCAGAGATGTTTGTCACCATGACCTCCATCCTCTGGAACTTTGTGATGTATGCCTATGGTGTGTCTATTTGTCTTAACTATGCCAACTCCCTAAAGTGGATTTCAAGATATTTCTTATCGAATATGTCCATCAACCTCTAGGTGAAATCCTCATAAGAGGTGATGTTGGCATGCCCCAATGTCACTGGCCCATGGTACCACCACTCATGAGATTCTCCATCCAAGTGTAGAGTGGCAAATTTAATTGTCTCTACCTATGGCATCAAGTTTAGTTGGAAATAGGTGTCCAACTTATGTACCCATGATTTGGTTGTGCTCATGGAAGATCCGTCAAAAGATGGGATAGACAACTTCCCCACTTTTCACATAAGATCAAAGTTCTATTGGTTCTATGTTGCTTTGTTCCATTCCCTAGGCGTGTTCATGAGTTTAATGTTACAATAGTCCTATTAAGACATGACTACCTATATCTCCTCTGCTAATTCCTCATACTCTCTGAAGTAGGTGGTGAAATCATCATCTTGACCCTGCTGCCACTGTGCACCTGTAGGTTACGCTTCAACGAACTGTGGAAATAATGGCCTAGGTATCCTCTTGTTACCTATATTCAAGATGCTTTGTACTCAAATATGGGTATTGTTACCCTCTGCATGAATCCTACCTCCTATGTGGCTACCCTATGCATGGTTCCCATTGGAACCCCCATGGTTTTGATTCATCTGGTTTCCAGTAATGAATTGTCTTAGTTATTTCTACTCATTGGCCATTTGTTGTGTTGGAACACTTTTAAAATAATAAGTCTGAAACATTACCCTGTTTTTTTTTTACTTCATTTCAAAATAGAACTTCAATAATAAATCATTTTTGTCTTCTATCCTTAATGAGTATACAAGGTCCACCGTCGATCCAACTCTCTCATCGATTGAATGATCCCACTTTCCCGAACGTTTTGGAGCCGCCTGAATGTTAAAAAGGTCAAGCCTTTAGAGACTTGCTTCAGAGTTTCACGCTTTGGGCATTTCACCATGTAGCAACTCCAAAGTCCCAATATCCGAAAGGAGTTCAAAGGGATTTAGTCATCGTACACATACACCTTCCTAAGTTTTGACACATGATTACGATTAGTGACCTATTGAAACATCCATAAAGTTGTTTTTCCGACACCCGAAGCATATAGATAACAAAAAGCTAAACCCATTTTAAACAAGTTAATCTCGACTAATACTTAATTAAATAACTTTGCACCTTCGAAGTTCGAATATTTGTCATCCACTGCACTCAAATATCATGAAGAATGAAACCCCGAAATACTTGAAGTTAAGAACGATTATTTACTGAATAAAGTATGATTAAAATTAATTAGTCACTTCACGATTTCGCGTCTCGCGGATACTGTCTCAAGCAACTACCAAAATCCCGAGGTCCGAAAATCCGAAGAAACACTTAACGATAAATGCAATTAACTAATGCATTATTGATGATTATCTTGTGATTGATTTTTCGCTGAATCGTAGCTCGGATAAATTCAAATGTTATTTGTGAAAACTTCTAATCGCGAACCACTAGACATTAATGACATTAATAATCGATCTACGACAATCATTTCAAACAAGATCTCCGACCACCACCTAAATCCTTTCATTAAGGAAAGTGAATGCACCTTCAGTAAAGTACTCGTAACTCAACTCATTTAGGGGAAACGAATATTGAAGTTTGAATTTCATTTGCATTTTCACAGAAAAGCAAGTTTGAGCAAGATAAGAAGTTTGTGCATTTCCTGTAACAGGTAACAGAGTCCTTAACTCATGATATCATGGCTCCATGGAAAACAACTAAAGTGTCTGGTTAAAGCTCAAACCCAAACACAGGCGTCTTATCAAACACGTCGCCCAGAAGCATAGATACCATGAAAACCTGGATGCAGGTATTCAATATTTTACAATACAAATTGACCAACTACTCGGATGATTCGGGTGACGAGGCGACTGAAACCCAGTCTACAAAATACAAATATGTTGCTCAATCAGAGCTGCATCAAACAACAACGCGGCCTAGGCTCATGCATTATAATGATATGATTGGTTGGGAGTTGGAGAATGTCGACCTATCGACCAGGAGTATCTGCAATTCGCAAAAAGTTGCAGTTGGGTCTTTTCGAACAAATTATTTCCAGGTAATGTATAGATTATCCCCAGTTCCCAATTACGTTTATAATGCCGCTTTTCTAATGGACTTCGACAAAACAAAATGCGTGCAATATGGAAAGAACTTAGTCGACTTGATCAAGGATTGGTGTTCACGTCCTGAGAAATTTAGAGCAGACACCCATGGTGTGTATGTTGTTGCCTCATTAGAGCCTCACATGATGTATGTAGCCATGATATTATGTCACCTTTTCGGGAAGGAAAGTTGTGCTCATTTCTTATTACCATGGGTACCTATCATGCATATAGTAGTAGAGGGGTATTCCTTCGATTGGGCCAAAATATTATCGGACAATTTAGTCAGGGAAATCACAGAATATCGGGCATTGAAAGCCAAAGGGAAACCTGCCCCATTTTACCTGTCTGCTTATATTATGGATGCAGTTTGTTTCATGATGCCATTTCCTTTGATGGGATAGAGTTGGACTTTGACCAACCCTGAACCAATACACTTCTATCACTCCAAGATGTGGGAGGATAAATGTGGTGGTGGGAAATCCCCCTACGGACTAGCATTTAGGGTTATATTATGCATGCAGATAAGATCAAAAGAATCCTACTTTCTACCGTCATCCCAGACCTAATCCCCATTTCTTTTAAGCAAATACATGGTTAAACAAACATACCTTGTTCCGGACATTCGATGTCGATCCTTCTTCACGCTTGATCGCTTGTTAGCAGCTATCCTCCCAAGACTGACCTGCGTACAAAACAAGCAACAAACTCTACATGCATTTGTTCTACAGATTAATGGGTTAGAGATTCAAAGATATATTCACTAAGCTATGAAGAACTCATATAGTGGGACGGGAAAATCATTTCTTTATTATTAACTTTAATGAATCAACTTAAAATGTCGAGACCGGCCACTGCTCCGCAAACCTGATCCTGGGCTCCTCTTCAAATGTCCTCCAACTTCTTTGCTCTGTATCTCTCTTTGCATAAGGATGGCTAAAGGGTTGGGACAATGAGAATGTGCAAATGGGTAGAGTTTCTTTACTATTATTCTCCTCTTCCAAATGGGACCCCTAACCCTTCTTTTATAGGCTAGAAGAAGCTAGGTATTTGGACGAACCCTCGGCCATGCATGGCTGGGAGTTTCAGTTAACTCACCCAAAGATGTGTGTTTCGTCGACAACTTTCCTTTTTTCATGCTTTTGTAGGTACACGCGGGCTGTTTTAGGTCAGCTAGCGTGTACATGTGTGCAGTAATAGAGTAGGGTGCGTGGGCCCTTATAAAAGAGGTTTTTTAAAGAGTTGTTCAACAGTGTTTTGTCAAAGAAGGAATCTGAGATGGCCTGATGCCAAGTAAACATGTCTGGTGCAAATTAGGGTTATAAAAATAAAGAAAAAGATTTCTCCTACGAAATCTGTAACTATGTGGTGGTGCCTATGCATATTGCTATATACAGGTGCCCACCTCCCAGGATTTTTGACAAGATAGTGATGAACCTGGGAAAAGTAGCAGATTGGTACATTGAAGAACATTTCTCTTATATCAGGGTTTTTGGATGTTTCGTTCCTCCACATGCCTTACCAAAGTTTCTGCCAGATTGATTGGTGTGTAGACAGGTAGCACATCAAACTGTGCTAGGCAGAATCAATAAAGAGATAAAGGCATTGCAGAAAAAAGTATGACCCACCTTTCCTTTTCAGATTGGTATGCTTTTACTATTAGATTTTGACCACTCAAAAGTAGAGGCCGCGACCTTGGGAGACATTAAGCTTGTTAAGATTGAATTCAAGAAACATGGTCCCTAGAAGATCATAGGAAATCAGATGGAACTTTACAATCTAAAAAGATACGAGCATGAAGATTCCTCATAGGATGAGATATTTCGAGGAGCAAGATCTTATCAGGAAGTGTTGAGTCGAGTCCGAACTCTGGCTCCAGAATAATTGTGCTATTTCTATTATTTTCAAAGGCACTGAAGAAATAGCCCACCTAAAGTCTTATAGGGAGGAGTCCCGACGTCTCCCGCCACACAGGAGGTTGCGACCCAGAAATTAGAAGCAGGAAGTTCCAGTGGACGAGACATTCAGGAAAATTTGGAGAAAAAAGAGGTTGTGACACATAAAGTAAATACTGCATCATCAAATCGACCAGATGATCAAACTAAATCTCAAGCCGAAGCTTTGATAAAAAATGGTGAAGATAAATCACTGTCCACACAAGACAAATCGACTACAAACACAACAGGGAAACAACCATCCACCAAGATAGGTAGCCCTATCAAATTGGTCACTCCTTTACAGTTTAGTAGGGGAAACCCAAATACTGAAGTCGTTTTTATAGAGGATCTCACTCCTATTTCTGTTGAAGAAATGCCCCCTTCCGACTTTTTATACAACAATAAGAGGAGGGTTGTAGTGAAGAGAGAAACAAACCAAAGGGAGGGTTCAACTGTCAAGAGACACAGAGTGCTATATGATGGTCAGGCCTTAGAGGAGGTGAAATTTTCTATGGAAGTGGCATGCACATTGGGAGCTTTTGCCACAAAAAATCAATGCTCCTTTGGGAATCTAATAGAACAACTAAAGCAAAAGGATATGTTGGTGAAACAGTTGCAAAACCAAATAAATACTGTGGAACATAATGTGAGAAATGAGATGAATAAGGGTTTGGAGCAGATCAGAGTCTATGACAGACATGAAATTCAACAACTAAAAATTAGTCTCGATGAAATGCATAAAAATTCGCAGGCAAGTAGAGAGTTGGCCATTCAACAGGGAGAGTTGGTGAAACAACTGTAGGCTAAAATAAACTTTACTGAGAACACGACAGTGGATATGACGATTTTCCAAGCCCAGGCATTGGAGGTGCACAAGACGCTGGAATCAACCCAACAAAACCTCTTAACTAAAGTAGAAGTTGTTCAAAACTATTATCAGATGATAGATCATTCTTTAAATAACATTCACCTAAAGGATAGAGAGGCCATTGTAGCTCAAGTTACATTCCAGGAGGCTATCTTATCATCAACAAAGGATGAAGTAGCCAGGGCCACTAGATCGTCTCTTTAAGAGAAAACTCGAGGTGATATAATATTGAAAACCTGGGAGGCCAATTTAGTTGAAAGTAGAAGGTTAGCCTGGGAAGTGAAGAAATATTATGAAGAAGCATGTTCCTCTCTCGACAAAGAGTCACTAGACATTGCAAGAGATAGTATCTCTGAAGCCCTAGGGCAAATTGATATAGCAAAAAATCAAGTTGATTCCAAGACAAGCATGGAAGAATCCCGGGTCGAAATCCTATAATTGAAACAAATTGACATTATCCAGATTAATAAGTGGAAAGTCAATCCTATTCTGCGGCTGCAATCTATATACTTAGAAGCCAGGAGAATGGAAGACATGTTTCCTCACATAGAAAATAAATTATATACTTGTGAGGCGAATGACACAATAAAGCCTTCCAGGTTGGTGGTGCAGTTCGTAGGCATATGTGTTCAGTGTGTCGAGCAAGGAAACGCCAACACATATGGGAACAAATGAGACAACGTGTGCATACCATTTACATAGGTCAAGATTAGAGGTCAATTGTTTCTAAGTTGGAGGACAAGAAGAAGAAACATCTCTGCCAACAAGCGAAGAGACAGAGAAGATGCAAATGAAACTCTTCAAATTTCACATATTGTAATATTTATTTTTTTTGAATTATGAGAATTCCAACCGCCTAGGGTTGAGATCATTTTTGTATAAATGCACAGTTTGAAGACTTAATAGAGGCTGCTTCTTGCCTGATGTAATAGGGAAAAGTATCCTTTTGTGAGAATTAATACAAGTGCAAACTGAGATTCTAACCTTTGTGCAATTTGAGTTATGTGTTTCTCCTATATCTCATTTTTCTAGCTTTTCTTTATATCATTCCTTGATAAGTTAGTGGTTTCAATTTAGTACTACTACTACTACTATAGTCACATTTTATCGGTTGTTTGATAAGCAAGCAATTTTTCCTTTGTATTTTCTATAAGTAAATACAAGACCTGCGAGCTACTTGGATCACTGCATCTTATATCCTTTCAAGGGAGCAATCTTTATTTTCTTCTACTTTAAACAAGGTAAGATTCATCTTGTATTGATGCCTTATTTTGTTTAACAATTTTGTAAGTTTCTCCCAAATCATTTGATTTTATAAATTGACTCATACGACAAAAGACGGCCTCGGTCCTGTCCTGTCATTAATTTCATTTGAGGATTAATTCTTATATAACTAACAGAAGAAAAAGCACCTTTCAAAAACATCCCTTTATATTTGTGATGCTTGACATTATTCTTTAAGCCTTAGGTTTAATCTCAGGAACAACATATTTTTGGCGTTGTTGCCAGGGATGGAGAAACAAATTTATTTTCCCAGGGAGAACGACATGGTAAGTTTCTCTCTTTGATAGTGAACAAAGATTGAATACAAGAATAAGGCTAATTTTTTATCTTTCACTTGGCGACTCCACTACAGATAAACTGGCATTTGGTAGAAAGAATACCAGGAAGAACCGAGATGATCAATAGACTACGCCCATATCTGATCTTGAAAAGATACTAAAACCAAGGGGATACGTCAAGAAGAGTGTTGCATCCACAAGTAAGGCTTACCAACCCAAAACTATGCAAACTAATGCTAATGTTCCACTTGAACAATCAATCCCACAAGAAGTTTACACACAAATCCATTTCAAAGAAACATCAACTGATAAACTTGAAGCCGAAACCATACACCCCGAGATAGTTTTACCTGAGATAAAAGCAAACACTGATTCAAATTCCCCCTTTACTAGAAAAGGTAAAAGATCCCTTTCGATACCCGCTTTTATTGATATTCTGTTGGTCCCTGAAGTAAAGGTTTCGACTCCCCGAAACTCTGAGGAGTATATCCCATACCCTGATTCAACTCGTGTTGGTTTTCCTGTTTATATATCATGGAATTCCTAAGAACCTAGCCCTTATTTCCCTTTTCCCCCATTTTCATATTTTCTGTCTTCTAACGGTCAGTTTCCAGAACCTTCTTCGCCTCATCCCGAGGTAGCTGAAGGGTGACTACAAGTTTTTAAAAATCCACTCTACAGTTCCCGAGTTTCATCCCCTCGACATAAAATGGCTGTTGTTGGAGGAGGTGGTGTCGGAGGCAGTCAAGGAACACCACCTCCGCCCCCTAGGATTTTTTCCAAAGTGGAGGCCATATACGCTCCTTTAGTCCTTCCCCTTCTCCTTCATGATTTATTAGGAAATTATATGAAGAACTTACTGAAATTCACGGGAGAAGGAGACTTAACTGCCACAGAGCACATAAAGGTTTTTGACCAATTCGCTGATATCCTCGGCGTTGAGAATGAGGATGTTTACTCGAGAATTTTGGTGCAAAATTTTGAAGGACAAGTGAAAATCTGGTTTCGAGGGCTCCTGGTAGGTTCTATAGCATCTTATGATGCGCTAGAAAATGCATTTTTAAGGCAGTGGGGAGAAAATAAAGATCACTTGTATTATCTGGCGAAATTTGGGGCCCTCAGGAAAAAGAATTTAGAGTCAGTCCTAGAATTCACACAGAGGTTTAATAAACTCTATCATAAGATCCCAGTAGAAGTCAAACCCTCACAACCTGTAGCTAAGGTGACTTTTGCAGGGGCTTTTGAGCCCGACTTTTCCCTACTTTTGAGGGAAAGGAGATTTGTTGACCTCACAAGAATGCAAGATGACGCCATCAAAATCGAGTCGAACATGATGGCATCAGGTAAACTAAAAGCAAAGATTGAGATGGGAACCAAAGAAACTAAACACTTCATAGAACAAGATGGAACTTCCGGATCTGGGAAGTCCACAGAGGACAAAATGGATGACATGGCTAAGATAATCAAAGACTTATTCAACAAAATCTCTAGAATGGAAATGAACCAAGATAAATCTGATCCTTTTGCTAGGAGAGATTTCAAAAGGAATCCCAATCCCCAGATCCAACAGAGACCAGTAAAAAATGAGGATCAGAAAATCTAAGCTCCTTTTAAAACATAAAGCTTTATGCAAAGTGATGATATGCAAGACTATGAGGGGTTAGATGAAGATATAAACAATCTCGATGATGATGACCAAGAACCTCACCTAACCAGACAGGATTACGAAATATATTTAGACCAAGAACCCCTATTCGGAAATGAGGAAAGTATAAATAATTTGGGAGAATTTGATTATCAAGGAATCACCGAGTCTATAATGGTCGAGCTTCAACAGAAATATAATTTAAGGCCTAGAGATAAAAATTCTACAACTACCCCACCGAAGAATATCTTGTCGAGAAGTAAAAAAAATGAGGTAGCTCAACCATCCACTGAAGCGCAAGCTACAAAAAAAAAGAAGGTTGAAACTCAAACTGCTAAAACAAAGACAGCCGAAACAAAAGCAACGAAAACCAATAGACCAGAAAAAAGAGAAACATAGATCCCAACCAGAGAAGCTGAAAAGACAATTGGAAGTTTCAATCTGGAAAATGAAATTAATAAATTAAAATTCCTATACCCTTGGTCGAATTAGCAAAAAATCCGATGTATAGAAAACAAATTGCCAAGATGATAAATTTCTCAGATGTTGAAAGTCATGCGGATGTTATTAATCTAGAAGATGACTGACCTACCATAATGTTTGGTCTGCATATCGAAAATGATAAAGACTCTGTCACTCCTTTTTATATTATGCTGACTATGCATGATCACCTACTCCATAATTGTATGTTGGATTCTGGAGCCTCCCACAACTTAATGCCCAAAGTTATTATGGAAAAACTAGGTCTCGAGGTTACTAGACCATACCAAGATCTGTATTCTTTTGATTTAAGAAAGGTTAAGTGTCTTGGTATGATCAAATATTTGGTGTTTAATCTTGCACGGATCCCTGTGAAGAGTATTCTCATGGATGTAGTCATTTCTGATGTTCCCGTGAAGTATGGAATGTTGTTATCCAAGTCTTGGGGTGCCAAACTTGGAGGATCGCTTCAACTGGACATGACGTATGCCACAATCCCAATTTTCGGTGGACAGTTCATCCGTTTATACAGAGAAACGAGGTTGGCATATACTGTAAGTGACTCGCATAGCCCAAATAATTACCTAGTATTTGTCACTGATCAAGAGCTAGGAAACTGTATATTATCAATTGATGATGGTTTTGACGAATGTACAAAAGAAAATGGTACATAAGAAGAAAAAAAACAAAAAAACAAACAAACAAAAATGTAAATAGTATAGGAGTTTGGAAGATGTTTTTTGATGGTGCTTCGTCCTGGGAAGGAGCAGGAGCTGGGGTGTTGTTTGTGGCATCCAGAGATGAATTCATTAATCCTTTCTCATATAGATTACAGTGGGACATTGACTATACCAATAACGTATGTGAATACGAAGCTCTCATCTTAGGATTAGAGACTGCCAGGAAGTTGAAGATAAAAAATCTAATAGTCTATGGTGATGTAAAATTAATTGTAAAACAGATAAGGCAACATTATCAAGCCAAACATCCAAGGCTAAGGTCATACAGGAACTGCACCTGGGATTTGATAGAAAACTTTTTCTCATCGTTTAATATTCATCATATTCCTAGGGCAGATAATCAACAAGATGACTCCCTAGCGAAAGCGGTTGCTACTTTTATGCCACCTATTGTCTTGAAGCTAAAGTATCACATAGAAATGAGGCACATGCCTTCAATACCAAATAATTTCCAACACTGGCAGGTCTTTGAGGACGATGAGTAGATCAAGCAATTTCTAGAAATGGTGGATGAATTTTCTGAAACACACATCAACCAGGAAAATCAGAATGACCCTACTTGGATCATGCATGAAGATGAATATCCTTAGAAGTTACAGGATAAGATCGCTAACCATTGCATGTTGGTGCTAAAAAACAATCAAATCCCTAAGGGTTTGATTCCATTAGAAATACTATTTGATCAAGACGATAAACCCCTAAAGTCTACCTTGCAACCTCAACCCGAAGAGGTTGAAGATTGTGATATAGGCACTAAGGAAAACCCTAAACTAGTCAAAATATTTAAATACCTTCCACTTGAAATGAAAAGTAAATATGTTGAGTTATTCAAACAATACAAATATGTCTTCGCTTGGTCTTACGATGAACTGAAAACTTATGATACCACTGTCATCGAAAATAAAATCCCTTTGAAATCGGGCATCAAACCTTCCAGGCAAAAGCTTAGACATATAAACCCTATAACTATAATAGAAAGGGAGGTAAAAAATCTCCTGGATGCAAAGATTATTGTTCCACTCAGGTATTCTGAGTGGGTAGCTAATTTAGTTCTAGTAAGGAAAAAGAACTGTGAAATCAGACTCTGCGTGGATTTTAGGAACCTAAACAGATCATCCCTTAAAGACAATTATCCACTCCCTAAAATGGATCACATTATGGAAAAAGTGGTCGGGGCTAACCGCATGTCTATGATTGATGGCTTTTCAGGTTACAATCAAATTGCGGTCCATGAAGATGACAAAGAGAAAACTGCGTTTACCACTCCATGGGGTACTTTCATGTACGACAATTATCCGCTCCCTAAAATGGATCACATTATGGAAAAAGTGGTCGGGGCTAACCGAATGTCTATGATTGATGGCTTTTCAGGTTACAATCAAATTGCGGTCCATGAAGATGACAAAGATAAAATCGCGTTTACCACTCCATGGGGTACTTTCATGTACGATAAAATGCCATTCAACTTGATGAACATAGGAGCCACCTTTCAATGAGTAATGGACATAGCCTTCATCCATGAGAGAGATAAGTTTGTCGTTATTTATCTTGATGATTTAACTGTTTTTTCTAACTCAGATGCAGAGCACTTGGTGCACCTCAAACAAACATTTGAAAAATGCAGAAAATTCGGTTTGTCACTCAACCCTAAGAAATCCCATTTTGCAATGCAAGAAGGAAAAATCTTAGGCCATATAGTATCTAGAGAAGGAACCAAAATCGATCCAAAAAGGGTTGAAGCTATATATACAATCAATATTCCTAGAAACAGAAAGGAAGTTTAGTCTTTTTTAGAAAAAATATATTTTTAAGAAGATTCATTCCAAATTTCGCTGAAATTGTTAAATTGATTACATATATGCTGAAAAAAGACAACGATGTCAAATGGACAACCGAAGCTAAAGAATCTTTCAAATGCATCAAGAAGGTAATAGGAGAAGCATCGGTCCTGGCCAGCCCAGACTACATGAAAGAGTTCTTGATATTTTCATTTGCATCTGAGCATACTATCGCAGTTGTGCTCTTACAAAAGAACAATGAAGGTTTTGAGCAACCGATAACATTTTTTAGTAGAAGCCTCATAGATGCCGAGTTGAAATATGATATACTGAAAAAACAGGAATATGCTATGGTGAAAGCCCTCAAAGATTTCAGGACTTACATGCTGCATTCCAAAATAATTGTCTACATACCAACCAACTCTGTTAAAGATATATTGGTTCAACTAGATAGTGGCAGGAGGGGCCGATGGCTAGCCAAGATTCATGAATTTGATCTTGAGGTAAAACCAACTAAACTCGTCAAAGGTCAAGGCCTGGCTAAGCTATTAGCCGAATCAAATTTCAGAGCACTCAGGATAAATCATCTACAAGCTTACAGAGAACTTAAAGACATAGAATAATTTGATGATCAAACACCTACAACTCAGATCCAAGAAAATTTGTCTTCCTCTATTTGGTATGGCGACATAGTTTCATATCTCCTAAGTCTTTAGTGCCCAAGTGATATGACTCCTTCTAAGGCAAGAAAATTGAAGCTGCATGTGGTAAAATATTGCATCGTTGACAGTCAATTGTATTGGAAATATCCCCTAGGATTTTTACTAAGGTGCTTGATAGAATTCGAGACGGATAATGTTATAAATGAGTTTCATGAAGGGGTGTGTGGAGGACACCACGCTTGGAGGGAAACGACCTATAAAATCTTGAGAGATGGATACTATTGTCCGAATTTATTTACAGGCGTGAATACTAAAGTCAAAGCCTATAATTCTTGTCAATTATTCTTAGGTAAACAAAAGCTTCCCGCACTACCCTTGACCCCAGTCAAGACAAAAGCTCCATTTCAACAATGGGGTCTGGATTTTATCGAAGAAATCCATCCACACTCTAGTGCAAAACATAAATGGATTCTAACTACCACAGACTATTTCACTAAATGGGTAGAGGCCATTCCGACACGAAATGCTACAGATTCAGTGGTGATCAATTTCTTAGAAGAAAACATTTTATCAATATTCGACTGTCCGCGGAAGATAGTCATGGATAATGCCCAAGATTTCAAATCCATGGCGATGGTTAGTTTTTGTCAAAAGTAAAATATTGTACTAGGCAATTCCACAACCTACTATCCTCAGGAAAATAGATTATCCGAGTCGTCGAATAAGAGCCTAATCACTATAATAAAAAAGGTGCTGACTGAAAACAAGAAAGCCTGGCATGTTCATTTGAAATACGCTTTGTGGGAAAATCACATTGGCACTAAGAAATTGATTGGAACATCTCCTTTCCAAATGGTGTACGGTATTGACGTGGTCCTCCCCATAAATATAACTCTGCCTGTGATGAAGCTCTGGCAAGATGCGAAGGAAGAACCAAATGATGTTACCAGAAGAATAAACTAGTTAGTTGAAGTCCAACAAAATAAGGCTGAGGTGGATGAGCAACTTTAGAGATATCAAGATAATATGAAAGCCCTGTTTGACAGAAACACTAAAGATAGGGAATTCCTTCTTGAAGACCTAGTTTTGAAATGGGATGCTAGGAAAGAGGACGTTGGAAAGCATGACAAGTTTGATCACATCCGGTGTGGGCCTTTCAGGGTTGTAGCTTTCGAGGGAAAGAATTCATTCTTATTAGAAAACCTCAATGGGAAAATCCTTAATGCCCCTATCAACGGGCGTAACCTAAAGCACTTCATGCAATAGTCATATCCCAAATCACCATTGTATATACCAGTTTAATTTTCTTATTTTGATTTATAGTTTTTCGCTTCTTTGGTAAGTTTTTACTTTTAGATAAGACCAATTTTGTTGATTTCATAAAAAACAAAAATATAAAAACAAGTAACACATATCGTTTCTTGTCTGCAAGGGTTCTAGCATTTCTCATTTTTATTTTCAGATAGAATACTTACCGATAGTTGAGGGATAAAGATGTATCATAAACCGACAATCGTGTTTCAAAACAATTAGTTTCCTCACGAAACAGGTGATAGATTAATAATGGTTTTTGCTTGAGAATACAAATGAAATCCAAGGTATGAAATTCTATGATCATTGTTGTTCAAACCAAGATGCTAAAAGAATTCTTGTAAATTCTAAATAAGGTTATACTCATGTAAAAATGGTCACCCGATCTAAGATTAGAAAAAATCAAAATTCACAGTCTTCAAATCAAATGAAGATAATACGAAATAAAAAAGAAAGAAAAATAAGAATAGAAAAGCTCGCTAATCAGGAAGTAGGTCTAAGTGGAAATAAGATCCCTTTCTAAACCTCTGAATTTTTGTTCTGTTCTCATCTATCATATCTGAAAGATTTTATTCTCTCTTGATTTGCACTTCCTGACCTTAAATCTCTATAGAAAGACAAAGTTTGCCTTGACTCAGGAAGCCTAAAAAACTAGACTTTCAAAACGAGAGAAGGCAGAAATTCTACGATTCCTCTGATTTTAACTGAGAGAAAGTATGTCTAGGCTAATACTAAATACTTTAGCACTTCTATCATATTTTAAACTGATTTGTTTCACTCAAGGAAATTCCTTGGAAATTGAAAGCTCCCCATGATAACTTCCCTGTAGGCAAAGGTGTTTTGAAGGTCAGGAGAAGATTAGCCCAGAGTAAATCAAAGTGAGTTGACAGACCTTCGCTGCTAAATTATAAATAGATATAATCCCTTGTATGATGAATACAAATTGATTGCCGCCACTTCAAAAATATTAAAAAAATAAGATGAATGGTGAAAGGAAATTCATAATCTGATTGCCCCCATCTAGTCCAAGACAAATGGTGAAAGGAAATTCGAAATTTGATTGCCCCCATTTTGTCCAAAAGAGATGATGAAAGGAATATCATTTAAGTGATTGCCCTCATTTTAGCAAAATGCAAATTGATGTGGTGAAAGGAAATTCAATGGGAAATGTAGACAACTTCACCGGGGTACTGAACAAGCTCGCTGGCAGTGAAGCAATGTCTATGATATCTGCAAGGTTGTTATACATGTATATAATGTACTCTGGTAGCTGGTTCTCTTTTCGACCAGATTTACATTCTAAACCAACAAGGRCCCCACCAAACTAAATGTTTAAATTTAATCTACCTTGATGTGAACAAAATTGACCAGAGTCTGTTAGCTCGGTTAAAGTTGTTTTGATTTTCTTAAACAGACCCGAAATCAGTTTCAGGAAAATGAAAGATATAAAAAACCTAGGCTCAAGATTGGTGAATGATCAAGTTTTTGAAAGTTTTCTATCACTCTCATCCCTTGTGCGTGGATGTTTGAATTGTACATCCTCAAGATATGGACAATCATCATGTTGACTACCTCTTATTTTCTATCACTCTGTGGGTGGACGACAGTCGATTTGGTGAACTTGGTGTCCATCATCGACCATATGCTAGACCAAAAAGTACTCAGGAACATACTGTCTCGATCTGAAATAATGGTCCGTGGGAGCCCAAAATGAACCCAAACACGTTCAAAGAAGAGCTTAGCAGTGGCCTCGACTGTGATTCTCTCCTTGTAGGGTGCCAAAACAACCATCTTAGAGAACCGATCAATGACCACGAAGACACAGTCATTCCCATCCTTGGTTGAAGGTATACCAGAAATGTAATCCATGGAGATGGATTCCTAAGGCATATCGAGAGTAGGAAGAGGGGTGTATAGCCCCTGTTTCTTGATGACAGGTTTGGTAATGACTTGGAGACATCTTATCAAAGCTTCGACCAATAAAAATGATTTTGCAGAACTGCCACTATTTTGTCCACACCAAAGTGTCCCGTCGCCCGACTGTAATGAGCTTCCCAAATAATCTTTGAACACTCGCTTGAAGGAGCACAAAGATGGCTCAAATGGCATAGAAGTCCATTCTGGAGATGAAAGTCTAGAACTGGTTTTCCTGTACTCAATGTATGATGGGGAGAAACAAATTCAGAGTCACTATTGTATAATTGTGGCCACCCGGACCTCTCATGCCCACATTAATTAAGAACTGTGGCTAGTGCCACAACCGTTGTTCAACTGAGGCAATTTGTTACATGGTTGGTGCCACCCTTGTTGTACTTGATGTTCAAGTGGAATTGTTGCAAATACGTGGACCACTTTTGATGGCAGTCATTCTGTAAATTTCCCTGTGTCTGCATGAATTGCAGTGGCCTGTGATCAATGTGGATGATCATTTCCTTCCCTAGAATGAAATTCTTCCACTATCGACACACCTACACAATGGAGTACATCTCTTTGTCATAGGTGGGGTATATGTGAACAACATCAGATAATATTTCACTGTGATAGGCCACTAGATGCCCATATTGAGTGAGGATTGCACCAATATAAAAATCTGAATCATCTGTCTCAATATCAAATGGTTGTTGCAGGTGTTGTGTTGGTTTTGTCACTTGGGTGAGAAAAACAACAACACTTTCATGCCTAGATGAGCTTGCTAGACAAGACAATAGTTTGTGAGTGGGTTAAACAAGGCAAACACATGCATAAACAAAGAAATAAAACTAAAACAACTAAGAAATAAAAGTTAAAAAGCATGAGAAACTTAGAACCATGAAAATCAAACAATGACCAACATAATGCTACCAATGGATCAATAGAGTAGTAGGCAAAACACCATAGAAAAAAATAGGGACTTATGAGTCCCCTCTTCCTCCTTGGGAGGGATCTTGAGTTCCCTAATGGAGAGCTCTTCATACAATGGAAGAAATGGAAAATGGTAAAGAAAAACAATGCCTATTCCCTCAAGAGGTGAGTGGAATGCCCTATTGCAATGGTGCTTGAAGGATCTAAAGAGAAAAGAGGATTCTCGAGGGAGAATTCTTGCAACATAGAAATACTATGAAGATCTTGGTTTCTTAGTGCACCCATGGCTCTTATTTATAGCATTCATACATGGAAAAATGTAATTGGTTCATAGTGTGAACAAGGGGCCTTTTAGGGCACCCTCTAGTACTTGACCAACCTCCCATTTGGCTTTTTCTTAGATATGAGGGTCAAATCGTGTTGGGGGTTGGTCCATAAGTGGTTGAGGGGATGAAAAGATCCATAAATGCGTCATTCATAGAAGTGCGTGGATTTTCTCGTACACACTCACTCACTTGGCGCATTGTGCGCGCTGAGGGTTGTGTTGGCCTGCGCACACTACGCATTGTGCGCGCGCTTCCTTTGGTGAATCTGTGCATTTCAATTTTTGACCCAATTGTATTGTTTTTTGACTTTTGAATGCAGTTTGGTGTTGTAGGTGGACAAATTGCTGTTGGCATTGCTATTTTTCTTCAACCATTTACGTGCAATGTTGCAGATGACATTTCGGTGATAACAGATGCCCCCTGATGTGTGAGGTTAGGAGAATACATATAGTCGAAATACATCAATGTTTATTTTTGTTGAGAGTGCCATTGTAATGAAGAGTGAAGAGAGGAACTACAAGAGCAATCCGTCGGAGGGAGAGGGAAAACTGTGGTACCCAAACCTTTCTCTAAGGATAAAAAAACAAAGTTGTGTACAAACAAGGCAGGCATGCCGCATGCTCGTGTCATGTAACCAAAATGTGAGATTGTAACTGAAGATGTATGTTGATGTAGATAACTGCAGTGCCCTCAGGGGTGGTTGATAAAGGAAGATGGAAATTCTGAATGGTGAATGGACTCTAAAGTGAGGCAAGGACGACTGTAAGAATTGTCGATGACTCGTAGGCATTGATGGCCTAAAAAATTCAAAGGTCTTCGACTGGTATGAAACAACTGCAATAGTCGCCTAGTAAGACCCACTGTAACATGAGAGGTTGTTGAAGTCAAATGTTATGGGGGTCAATGGAATCAGAGAGCAATGATGATTCTCTCTGTGTCATCCGAGACTCCTCATTATAAAGGTAATGAGAGTAAAGATACTACCGTCCTTCTCGAAACTGTGCTAATGTCGACAGAAAGGGAGACACGACTCCAAGAAGCAAAGGGCTTCGTGAAATCCACTGAGATGATATCAGGTACTGACGGGTAACATGAACAAAGTCAATATTCGGGGAGACTCAAGACTGCCCTTAGTTGGGGAATTTTTGAAGGATGATTGGCAACAACCGTAAAACTGGATCTAGTGTCAAGGGGGCAACTAGATACAAGGTTAAACTGTGCCAGAGGCTAACAAAGTGGACAAACTCAGAGATCATGGATATATGGACTTGGGATACTCGGGGTTTGTGAATGATGTCGGTGTGAAAAGAGAGTGGATGCCCCAACCAAGGGCGACATGGGTTGCTTTGCCAAGAAAAAGAAGGCCATCAAGGGTGACAGAAAAAGCGAAGTAAATGCTGGAAACAACAGGCTTTTTACAATTACCAAAGAAATAAAGAATAATTTTGGTTGAGTATACATATACAGAAATAGGTGCCCCAGTGAAAGATGGCTTGGAAAGTGAGGGCGCAATATGTGAAAGAGAACTAGTGGAGGGTGGGGGCCCCAAGGGTGGGTTTCTATTTTAGGTAAATGGATGGAGGACAATCTACAGATGGGAAAAATGATGGTGGATGAGATGGAGGGCTAATGATACTACAAAGGTGTAGTCAATAGAACCAAGATGATATGTCCTGGGAGTCCATTGGGAAAGCTAACAATATGATGAGAAGACTTATGGGGTTCATTCTCGGAAGTGCATAAGACTATCGAGACTCCCATCCCTAGGGGGTGAAATCAACATGAGTGTCAAGTTGCCAAGGGGAACTATGAATGGGACAACTCATGTGGGGGAGAGTGCTATCGGGTGATACTACCCAAATGCAGTAGAGGTAAAGGTACTGCAGAGCCGAATGTAAGGACCCTAAAGGTAAATGTCAGAGGGTATGACTGGGAGATGCAATTGGTTTTCAGAGGGTATGACTGGGAGATGCAATTGGTTTTTAGAGGGAATAATTACATGCTAGTGTTGAACATATACCTGAAGGGGTTGTAAGCTTGTGAAACAAGTACCTACACACATGAAAACCAAATAACCGACGTGAACAATATCTGATGATAAAGAAAATATAATAGTTATTTAATAAAATTGAACATGAGCATGCGTACCTGAACGTGACGTGAGAAAAATGCTCCTCCGGGGCCAATGCAGATGATGGCCCAAGGAATGTGAATGTGTGGATGGAGGGACCAAGATCCTGTAGCTGAGAATGAATTGGAAAATAGAGGCTCTAGGATCYYGTAACAGAGTGTGGAAGTTTGGAAAAAGGGACTATATATGGCAGGTGGGCCCACAATGCCACCTCATTTGTACCTGTCACTATAGCTGAATTGATGAGAGTGCTATGAGGATATTTGGAGATTGCGAGAGCATGAGGCTACCGATACGGGAGTGGTGAGAGACAGGTTAGTGGTCCTAGCCTCCTGCATCTTGTAAATTTTTTAATTTGTAGGTAGGGAATGTACGGAGGGCCGTACATGGGATTTTGTTTTGTTTGGGTAGGGGCCCACCAGTGCACGAGAAAAGGAGGAATACCTGTGTACATGTGGATGGGTATAATCCCTTCCCTAGCGTATAGTGTGTAGTTGTTCTTGACACAACTGCAGATGTGGGCACGAGGGAGGGAAATATAGGCTCGTATGAAATGCACGTCTGTTTGACTGATCGTTGCACACTGATGCACGACTATTTCTCAGACAGCTGCGCATTAGTGCGCATATATGAAAAGAACAGGCACACACATGTGCGCACCTGTCCCGGTGAAATCTGTGCACTGAAGGAAAGTCTAAGGGGTTTGAAAATTTTGAATTTTTGAGGATTTTTATGGATGATGAGGTTGATCAAGTGTTTCTGTGTGGATGTAGGTGATCAACATATTCCAAGAGAACGATGCCAATGCATTGGAGAGAGCATTACTGGTACCATCTACGAGAGGCGGTGAGAGAACAGTCAGGCATGCAGAGACACTTGGCAGCTTGTGGGTTTCTCAAGTTCTTCGACTGCCCTCTGATACAGTCGCAAGATTTCCTGCTTCAATGTTTGATTTCTATGTGGAGCACTGATCTACATTGTTTCATAGTGAGAGGACAACAATTGACATTCTCGTTCATTAAGGACGTTTATTTCTTGACGGGGCTCCCATTCCGTGGGATGGCCCTTCCTATTGACCCCCAGCTATAGGGGGATGAGCGAGTGGGTGACTTGGTGCTTCACCGTTGCTCGGGGCCGAACCCGATGTCGGGTTTGGTCGTCCAGATTGAGGTGATCTATGATCTTCTGACAGAGTGCATCGTCACTATGGTGGTGAGGATCTACAGATCCTTGGGGACTCAACGGATCACTGGATGTTAGTTGAGGATAGTAGAGCGGGTCCTTGATGGGGACCTTTTTGCATGGGGTCTGCTTCTGCATACCAAGATGATGGGGCAGGTGAACCGATGTCGACGAGATGAATTCAGTGACTTCGTATTCGGGTCCATTCTGGTGGCCTGGTTTCTTGAGAGGGTGCCTCTATTGCACCCGAGGATTCTGCTCGAGCCCACGGGGCCACGAGAGCCACAACTGATGCGGTGGGCCCATGTGTTGGCCCGACACAAAGATGGAGAGGGTGGCCACTATTTCACGGCCACGGTGGCATGAGTGTGGCGACAGATGCCACATGTGTAATATCCCTAGGCCGAACCCAATTATAATGTAAATGAAAATGTACTTAAGCTGGTGAGTTGTTTTGATATCATTTTTGTATGCACATTTCATGGCATAGTGCACACTTGTACCGCGCAGTAAAATGATGAAGTGTTCCCGATTTTGAGGCCAGGGATCCTTTTGTGTGTATGCTATGTTTTATAGGCTGGTCAACCAGTTATAATAAGCTAGGATGCTTATGTTTTGATTAGGTCGGAGAGCCTAGATGTTAAAGGCCAGTGAGCTTATTTTTGTACATGTCTCATATTTAATATAAAATACATTGTTGTGCGTAGACTGATCACGATAAAAGAGATGAGGGACTAAACTCCACTGGTTAGAGAAAGGGAGGGGCCTAAAAGTTAAGGAAAAGGGGTAAGCTAGGGAGCTTAAGCCAAAAAAGAATATTATATTAATATTTCTTAAATCATAAAGTATGGATAATTATTTTATCCTAAGTGCTAAAGTTGGGGACAAGTGGGGCCAAAGTAGCTCCCAACATGACAAGTGTCAAGTTGGGGACATGCATACATATTGTTGGGTCTTAGTTCATTTTCCGATCTTTTCCATTTTTCTTCCCATCATTCCTTCCATCATTCAGTCCTCTAGTCAATCATCCATGAGCATGCACACACCCATTGAGCTATCTTTTGTATCTTCATGACTGTACTTGAACACATATCCGTAGCCATTTTTGTGTCGGTGTATCTGGTTAGCTTGGGATCTAGACTGAAGAAGCGGGTTGTCATGCCCATGGGATATTGAAGAGGTGGGTTGTCAGGCCTGTGAGCAATTCTCTGGGTGAGAGAATTGTTGGGAATTGATTTCCTGAAGGTGATAAACTTCAGCTACAATGCTCTGAGACTTCCTGTTCGGCCTGTTGCTGAAGCCCGGAAAGGAAGTGGGGCAGCCGAAGGACTGTTGAGCAGAGAAGGGGCACACTTCCTGGGTGGGACATGCATGTGGGGAATGAGGGATTGTAGGTTGTTAGTTTGAGTTGGCACCTGAGATGGAGTCTTTCCTGTTGTCTATGATCCTTTAGCCTAGTTAGGAATCCCTTTACCCGGGTGGAGTTTAGTCTGAGCTCGGGGGTGACTCGCTGTTGAGAGTGATGAACAATGTGGTCTAAGGCTGGGAGGTTCGTGGAAGGTATGGATGCAGTTGGTGACATTCTTACCAAGATACGTGCCAATTATGTGATAAATGTACATGCTGCATTGTTATTTACGTGCTTATTTTTATGGGTTATCATATGTGCGGTTATAACTGTGTTTATTTTTATGGGTATTTCCCGTATATGTTATTTCAGTGTGAATCCGTTCATTTACAGATGTATTTGTATGTTTACATTTTATATATAATGTTTCCGCAAGAGTTCTCTGTGTATATATTTTAATTGCATACATTTCGAAAAATTTATGTGGCATGGCTTAGTTAGATGCTGGGTATGTTACAGTATGTTCCATAGAGAGAACACAAGAATTCTTTGGCGTAGCATGGCCTGACATGGATGGTCGAGGATATTACAACATGGTATAAGAGCTTCAATTTTCAACACTAAGCCTAGATGGGCCAAGCAAGTTGATTTGAAGTGAAGTTTCACAGAGAATTTATTTCGAAGTGGCCAAATTTCAGTTTATAGAGCGTCCATAGTAAAAAGTAACAACAACTGGGCGGAATTGGGGAAAAGACCCAATTTATGTTGTTAAATTCATGAGAAAATGGAGAAATTCGACCAAGTGATGAGATATTATTGTTTTAATATCTGTTCTAGTAGATTCAGATCTAGAATGGGTCAAATTTGAAGTTACAGTGAAGCCATGATAGATGGAGCGAGTTTAGTGGTTAAAATTCTCAATTCGCGAATTGATTTTGGATAAATTCGTTCTAGAAATGTCAAATTACAATGATTTGTTATTGCATAGGCTGAATTGGTGTAATTGGAGTGAAATTGAACAAATTTCGTAGTTGCAGAATGTCTATGGTAAATTGGGGAAAAAGTTAAGCCAAAAGCCCCAATTTCTGCAGCGTAATTCACAAGGAATTGATGCGCATAAAAATGAATGTGCACAGGTGGGCTGTTACACATTATTTTCATCATCCCTATGACCGTTAATGATGTAAACCTATATGTTGCCTTTAGAGGGGTTAGTGG
>SNQJ01S0131833.1:0-25816 GCA_010110895.2 Picea sitchensis | reverse complement strand
CAGTGATCTAGGTGGATATTGGTGGCCAACCACCTATTCCAACTGGCTCCTCTTGACAGTTTTAGTTCAACACATTCTTTTGTACTTCTTTGTAATTGTGGGTTCTACACTTGTCGGGTTGTCTGAAACCCTAGACATCTTCCAGGTGGAGATTAGTGGTCACCCACCTAATCCAACCGGTTTATTTTGGAAGTTTTCATGTCGGTACATCTTTCTGTATTTCCAAGGTTGTTTTGGGGCCATAAACAATATTTTTTTTCTTGCCACAATCAAAATGTAGACAGAGTCAGATTTTGATAACATAATGTGTATTTCTCGAAAAGACCTTTCCAACGGGCTATCACGCGCATAAAACAGAGGTCATATGCAAAAGTTACAACCCCGGGAAGTTGAGGTACCAAGTTACCCATCAGGGCCCACATAACTTTTAGTGTTTCATCTCCAAGGGTTAGGTTTTTGGATGTATATGGTTTTGGAATTCATGAGTAATGTTAAAAATGCCTCTGGAGCCTCATTGTAATCATTTTTCTCAGACAGATGCACGTAGCATCCATATCTCTTCTCAGATATAGCTACCACCATTCGAGCAAGTTGTTTCAATTCTACAGTTTTACAGTGTCAACCTATTTTATTTATTCAATAGAAGTTATTGTTCACTGGATATATGTTGTTTCTCTTTGTATCTTTGTGTTATTGTATTTAGTATGTTATTCATTTCGTTCTGCTCATAAATATGGATCATTGGTATCAGAGCGGTCTGCTCTTCATTTATTTTTCTTCGTGCATGTCCCCGACAAGATCTGGGTACAAGAAGTTGGGACTCGAACCATTCAAGCCTTTTCCAGATTGGTCACGTCGAGCCCAACAAAAACCCATGGGAGATGAAAAGAAAGATGATGGAGCATGATATCATTTTAAAATGTTGCTCGAGGAAGCCCTTGCACGACTAAGGAACAGAATGATGGACAACTTTGCACAAATCCTTCGATGGTTGCCAATAGGAGACACATATTCATCAAGTGGCCATGCAACCCCCTTAAAGGTACAAGTAAATTTTGATATTCCATTATTTGAAGGAATGATAGATGTGGATGATGTAGATAGATGGTTGAATCTACTTGAAGGGTGTTTTTCGGTCCACAATTTTTTCGATAGGGAAAAGGTTACTTTTGCACTCCTCAAAGTCATCCCCTATGTTAAGGATTAGTGGGATACTTACTCTGAGAAAACGGAAATAGAGGAATCTGCAATATTTGTGATCTCCCCCACATGGGATTCCTTCAGTGATTCCATAAAAGAAAAATAATATCTTGTTGGAATCTACGAGGACCAGTACACAAGATGGACCACCTTGCGTCAAGAAAGGGACCAGGCAATACCAGATTTCACTAATATTTTCCATACCTTGCGCACCAAGTTGGGTATCAAAGACTCCGAACGACATTTGGTGCTCAAATATCGCGGCTATCTGCATAGATAAATTCAAACAGAAATGGAGTTTCTGGACATCACATCATTGGGTACAACTTATAGATATGTTGTCAAGATCGAGCAGAAATTTAAGCAGAAGAGGCAAGAGTTTGGATATACAAACTCCTCATAGTTGAACCATGGAAAAGGCGTCCCCAACCCACAAAACAAGGGACAAAGCAAAGATGGCCACTCTCAGGAAAACCAGTCCAAGCCGCAACACAAGAAGGGTAATGAGAAGTCGAAGGACACTGGAAAATGGTGTGAATACCATAAAATCCCTTGGCATAACATCGAAGAATGTCGCTCCAAGGAGTCACTGGTGGTCGAGCTAAAAGCTTCTGAGTCAGAGGCAGATTCTGACTCTGAATCAAATCTAGAAGGAGGGAAGCAGATTATCGATGTTGAACCCAATGCCACGGTCGCTACAGCTAAATTCTAGCAAAGTGAACCGGAAGAACCAGAAGAATGGGAACGCCTATTTCACTCACATATGTGGGTAAAAGGGGCTCCGCTTCATTTCATTGTCGATAGCGGCAGTGAGAAGAATATGATCTCAGCAGAGATCTTCAAGAGGATGGACCTTCTAACGACACCGCACCTGCATCCCTACACCATCAGCTGGTTCACCAAGGAAGAGATCTTTGCGTCAGCCAACAGTGTTGTTTTCCCTATGGCATCAAACCCTTCAAAGACGAGGTATTGTGTGATATCTCTCCTCTTGAATCTTGTGATGTTCTTTTAGGAAAACCATATTTGTGGAAGCAACATGTTGTGTATGAGTCTAGACCTCGCAGTGTTATTATTACTTTGGGTAGACAATTGTATAGGATACCAGAGGTAGTGTTGCCTACCACTATTTCTTTAATCTCTACTAAGCAATGCAGTAAGGTCATTTCAATGACCGGGAAGTTCGTCTTCTTTATGATCCATGCTCACAGTAAGAATAAGGTCATCACCACATCTGTGGCCTCTACACAAAGCCTCTCTTTGCAGTAGAAGCAAGTGGACGAGATCGTGGAACAATATAGAGACATCTTCTCCTCACCCACCAGGGTACCTACACACTGCCAAGTCAAGCATCCAATTGATCTAACCCCCGATGCACCTCTGCCTAATGGACCAGTCTATCATTGCTCGCTGATGGAAAATGATGAAATCAAGCGTCAGATACAATATATGCTTCAAAAGGGGCACATCGGACCGAGATCCTCCCCTTGCGGAAGCCCGATTGTACTAGTGCAGAAGAAAGACGAGACTTGGCGGATATACAATGATTACAGAGCATTAAACAAAATCATAATCAGGAACTGGTACCCAATTCCCCAAATTGATGACCTTCTTGACCAAATCAAGGGGGAAAAGTTATTCAGCAAGATTGACCTAAAGTTTGGCTACCACCAAGTTCCCATCAAACCAACTTATGTATGGAAGACAACTTTCAAATCTAAAGAAGGTCTCTTCGAATGGTTAATTATGCCCTTTGGCTTAACAAATGCACCAACCACTTTCATGAGGTTGATGGATGATATATTGAGACCCTTCACCAAATATTTTGTGGTGGTATATTTGGATGACATCCTCATCTTCAACAGAACTTGGGAGGACCACATGCAACATATTCAGTGGGTTTTGAGCACTCTGCGGCAGGACAAGTTATATGCCAACTTGGAAAATTGATCCTTTGGCATGAAGAAGGTCCAATACTTGGGCTACATTGTTGATGAGCATGGGGTACATGTGGATCTAGCTAAGATCCAAGTCATCTGTGACTGGCCAGACCTGACCAAACTAACCGAGCTTCAAAGCTTCTTGGGACTTGCCAAATTCTACCAACGGTTCGTGTTGGGATTCCCCCATATTGCATGGGCCCTCAGCCAAGTGACCAAGCGCGGTGGCAGGGAAAAGTTCACACAGGGGAAGTCACAACAATGAGCATTTGATGATCTGAAGCATTGTTTATGCTCAGCTCCAGTACTCTCTTTGCCCGATCTGCAACAACCATTCGAGATTGAGACTGATGCATTCGACTATGTTGTAGGTGTAGTTCTCACTCAACACGGTCATTCGATAGCATACCATAGTGAGACACTCTCAGATATTGTCCAAAAATACCCCACCTATGACAAGGAAATGTATTACATTGTACAAGCCTATCGTCAATGGAAACATTACATTATGGGAAATGAGACAATCATCCACACTGATCACAAGCCTTTGCAGGTCATACAAACACAAGGGAAGTTGCAGAACGACCACCATCAGAAGTGGTCCACCTACCTGCAATAGTTCCATCTCAACATCATGTATAAGACAAGTAGCACAAATTATTTCGATGACTACCTCAGTCGACCTCTTATGGTGACACTCGCCACCATGCTCCATTCATGTGGGCATGAGGAATCTGAGTGGCCCAAACGTTTTCAGCGAGATCCGAACTTTGCCACCACCTATTGGCCCTTGGGTACAGGCGCGAATATCACCGATTTTCACATTCAGGACGAAATGTTATGCCATATGGACCATCTATGTGTTCCTGCAAGCAAGCATGCAAATATTATATGGGAGGATCACTACAGTCGAATGGCAGGACATTTTGGCATGGAGAAAACTGTGGTCGTTCTACAGAAACATTTTTATTGGCCAAAACTTTGACAGGACGTCAGCAAGTATATCAGATCTTTCACTTCATGTGCCATTGCCAAGCCAGCCATCAAGAAGCAAGGCTTATACACCCCTCTTCCTACTCCTGAGAGGCCTTGGGAATCAATCTCAATGGATTACATGTTTGGACTTTCGTCCACCAAACAAAGCAATGATTGCGTATTTGTGGTGGTTGATCAGTTTTCGAAGATGGCCATTCTCACAGCCTGCAAGAAGAGCATCAGAGCAGAAGATATTTCCAATCTCTTCTTCAAGCGGGTGTGGGTCCATTTTTGGATACCACATACCATCACCACAGATCGGGACACCTGTTTCCTCAACACATTTTGGTCGAGTCTCTAGTCACTGTTGGACACCAAGCTCACTAAGTCCACTGCTTTCCACCCCCAAACCGATGGCCAGGTAGAGGTCGTCAATCAGATGATTGTGCACATCTTACACATGTACAACTCTAAGAATCCATGTACATGGGATGAGAGTCCTCCCTCTGTTCAACACAACTACAACAGGGCTCTCCATAGCTCCACCGACCATAGCCCATTTCAGGTGGGGTTGGGATTCCAACCCTTGGGTCCCATTGATGTTGCACTACCTCTTACAACCACAAAGGTAGAATCTTCCCATGTTCAGTCTGAGGCCGACAAATCCACCATATTCATTGAGAAGATTCAACACATCCGCCAACAGGTCCATGAGATTTTGAAGAAATCCAATGCTAAGTACAAGTAGCGCCATGATCAACACCGAGTACCACACTAGTTTCTAGTGGGAGACAAGGTCTGGTTACATTTGCAGAAAGAGCGCCTTATAGGGCCCCATCGGAAGCTCCGCCCACTTCGCTATGGGCCTTACACTATCACCAAGGCTCTGGGTAACAATTCTTTTGAGCTCTGTTAGCACATAAAAATGTCATGGGTCATATGTAGTTATTGTTAAAACCTAGTTCCACACCTCTGTCGAGTCTCTCTCTTTTTTGCATACCTTCCTATAAGTTTTTCCTCTTCTGGTTGATAAAGTCGGGTCGGTAAAGTATGTTGTATGTGCAGGGAAAAATTATGAGAAAAATGCAGCATTCAGAGCATTCCATTTCGGGCTTGAAATACAAGCAAACAGGCAGGCTCAATTTTCTACAATGGAGATCCCATGTGCAGTTCAGATTAAAAGCTCCCGAAGCCCGAAGTGTCAAAGTAACGAGAGGTTGTCACGTCAACCGAGAGAAAGTTACTTTGGAAGATTTCCATCCAAACATCCCGAAGCCCCAAAGTGTCTAAGTCCCAAAGTGACGAGAGACTACCAGGTCAACCGAAAGAAATTCACTTCGGGAGATTTCCATGCTTTACATCCCGAACTCTCGAAGTCCAAAGTGTCGAAGTGACGAGAGGTTGCCACTTCAATTAGGGGAAAGTCACTTCGGGATATATTCACGCCCGCATTAAAAAACTCTCGAAGTCCTGAAGTGACGTTAGACTGACACATCGCTTCAGGCCCTACCACTCCACCGGGGGTTTTCATCTCAACACGTGGCACTTATCCACTGAGGATGCATAGCATTCATTTCAGGCTACCACATCACTCTGGGCTCATACCACTCCGAGAGTTTTTCATGCTTCACAATCCAAAACTCCTGAAGACCGAAGTGTTGAAGTTACGAAGGCACTTGGCACTCATTAGTTCAGACGCATGGCACTCATCCATCAGTAGTTGTGACAACACAATGATGTCAGGCCACCACGTCAGATTCGAGAGATCGTCCTTCGGGAGATATTCTTTCTTAGCATTCAAAGCTCCAAAACGCCAAAGTTTTCTCCATCTCTAAACATAGTTAAAAGGATTCTAGAGTTGGCAGACGGATAAATTTTAGCGAGGGCGCTAAAATAGTAGGGTTACCCAGATCACGGATTGAAATAGATCAACGACCACACTTCATTGCGAGGATGGAACATACTCGAACGTTAAAATTCTAGAGCGGTCCCGCAATCAAAACCATGGTATAGTGGAAGATGTACGTGGCGGTTGGTGGTGGATTTCGGGGGTCGGAGCGGTGTGGACCCAAACCGCCCTTGACAACTTCTGCAATCACATGCTGATGTAGCGCCCATCCAAGAGAAACGCATGGCAACAAAATCAGGACGTTCCCAGATCGCAAATTGCGACAAGATCGATGACCACACTTTATTGCGGGGACAGAAATTGGTCGAACGCAAAAATCTTAGAGCGGTCTCGTAATCGAAACCACGGTATAGATAAAGAGGTACGTGGCAGTTGGTGGTGGATTGCGAGGGTCAGAGCGGTGTGGATCCAAACCTCCCTTGGCAACTTCCGCAATCACATGCTTATATAGGACCCAATCCGCGAGCACTGCGTGGAAACAAGCTAGGCGTTAAGCCTCATCCTAATCCCAAGGAGAAATCAATCAATGAAAGAAGGATTGGTGGTTGAATCATCGACTACCTCTTTAAGTGGAAGCATGGAGAGTTTGGCTGAGGAGATAGAAAATTGTCAACTCGAAGTACAACAGAGGGCAGTTTTTCCTGTAGGCCCATACTGACCAGAGTTTCCTTCTGACAGAAGGAACATGATAGACAAGAGAAGACACACAACACTGGAGAAGAAGCGCCCAAGCAACAAGCCTTGTGATCCATTTTTTTCATGACATGTCTATTGTTTTGAATATAGATACATGGGATGAATGATATGAAGGAAGAAGGGGGTTCAGCCCAAGATGGGAGGAGGTTTTGAGAAATGTTTATGACTGTATATTTCAGTTTGTATGCCGGAGGGGCATGTAGCTGTAAATTGTATGTTATTGAAGATTCATATGAGTTGTTTCATCATATTTGTCTTATATGTTCTTTGTTCTATTCTTCATCTTGTTTGAACGGATTGTTGATTTTAAGGATTAAAATTTTCCTTTGATTGATAGATTCTTGATGCAGTAGAGGATTTATTGTAAGCTCACCTATTTATCATTGTTTACTGTTCAGACACATCTAAATTCTCTTTGCAGAGAGGATCTCTGCTTAGCGAATATTCATCTTTATGTTATTCTCTCATTCTTCTCTTCATCATTATACAAATCTTTTGTCTGATAGGGAGCTTAAATGCCTTCAACGAGAAGATGGTTTATGACTCCATAGCCCAATGGTCCATCATTGATCTGTAATGATATCTATTGTCTTTTCCTTTCTTTAAATTCTTGATGATCCCTGATCCCAAACTAAAATTAAATCAATTTGTATGTTACCAAGCTTATTCCCATTTGTAGTTTGTGGGTGACTCTTGGAGTGATAACATTAATCGAGCCGTTGTCAGGGACGAAAGTGAAGATATCTTCCCTGGGAGAACGACAACGAAGGGATCCAATTTTAGATGGTGAACTGAAGTTGGACACGTTATTATGATTGCTCATCTTTCACCATGGCGACTCCATTGTTCGAAAATCTATTGACGACTCCACTGTTTTGAAATGGATAAGATTTTAGCTCAGAGGTATGCTTTCTGTGATTTTTCAAAGCTAGTTTGTTTCCCTAATCTATATCCTAGTAGAAATGAATGGGGAAGTAGCCTTCCTAAATTTCGAGGAGAAGAGTGGAAGGTACCAACTGAACATTTGTTGGATTTTCATGATTTTATTCATCAACTTCATACCGTGCATGAAGATGTTCAGATTAATCTTTTCAGATATTCATTAGAGGAGACTGCTCGTGATTGGTGTCGATCTCTTCCAATTGCAGGCATCAACTCTTTGACAGGTTTTCATGCATCTTTCAATTCGTTTTGTAAAGAGTATTTTTCAGCTGAGTATCTTTATGAAAATTGTTGTTATGAGTTTTCTTTGCTTCGTAAAGATTCTTCTAGTCCCGAAAACCATATTTGTGATGAAGCATTTATTGTGGAAAAAGCTTTTTCCATGAAGATCAAGAGGTGTTGAATGATATTCATTATGATAGAAATAACATAGAAACATCTGGCATGTTATCAGGTGTATCTGTTGTTTTAAATGTTTATGAAGATCAAGTTGTCTCTTTTGAATATTTTGGTGTCAAAGAGCAAGGGTATACATCAATAAATATTTCTCATGACTATGAAGCTGAGATAAGTGATAAGTTAGTTAAAAAAAACTAGGGAAGATTCCTCTCTGTTTTTTCCTAGATTTTCAGAATTGAAGTTAGATTTTGTTTGTTGCTCTTATGAAGAAAATGTAGAGGATATTTTTTTTCTTGAAACATATGTCTTTAGCAGCCTTGCTTATGATGAAGAAGTTGTTTCAAATATTGACCAAGAACAACCATTTTTTCATGAATATCCCAGCGAAGATGATGAAGAGCAGAGTTTTTTCATAGCTTCTTTGGAACCTCGCAGCATGGTTCATGTATATGATAATTATGAATCTGATCCTTGGGAGAGTCGTGGAGGAGAAAAGGAAGAGCTAAATGTGTAGCTTATCTCATGTCCAACACTTATAAATGAGCAGATATCACCAGGGATTAGCAAGCCTACATCAATCCTTTATCGACATGTACATGTTGAGAACATCAAACAACATGTGAGCAAGGATGAAATAAAGGAGGTAACTTTTTACCAGTTTAGCATGCCTTATTATAAATTTTATGACCTTGTGAGGTTATATATGGAGTTGAACTTCCCAAAAGCATTGGATCATGCAAAATTAATCATCTTATCATCATTTGGAGGTATTGGCAGTGTTCCAAAACATGTTTTCATTATGTTTTCATACTTCCCTTACCTTTTATGGATCATTTGTAGTGAAAAGAATAATTATGTTACCAAACAATTTGGCTGGCTATGGTGGAAGTTTGTCTTCACTTGAGCATTGTAAAGGTTAGTTAGAGTAGGGTCATGTATATAAATAAGCATGTGTGCAAGATTTTCAGTTTTCAGTTTGCTTTTATTATTTGAATAAGTGACCCCATAGCACTAGGATAAGACATTGAAGCTGCTTGTTCTTGGCGGCTCACAGGGAGCATGCCATCCCCTATGGAGCCAAATGTTAGCACATAAAGTTGTCATGGGTCATATGTAGTTATTGTTAAAACCTAAGTCTACACCTCAACTGAGTCTCTCTCTTTTCTTCATACCTTCCTATAAGTTTTTCCTCTTCTAATTGATAAAGTTAGGCCGGTCAAGTATGTTGTATGCATAGGGAAAAATTATGAGCAAAATGTAGCATTCAGAGCAGTCCATTTCGGGCTTGAAATACAAGAAAACAGGCGGGCTCAATTTTCAACAGTGGAGATCCCATGTGCAGTTCATATTAAAATCTCCTGAAGCTCGAAGCGCTGAAGTAACGAGAGGTTGCCACGTCAACCGAGAGAAAGTTACTTCATGAGATTTCCATCCAAACATCCCAAATCCACGAAGTGTTGAAGTCCCGAAGTGACAAGAGACTGCCACGTCAACAAGAAGAAAGTCACTTCGGGAGATTTCCATGCTTTACATCCTGAACTCTTGAAGTCCCGAAGCCCGAAGTGCTGAAGTGACGAGAGGTTGCCACGTCAACCAAGAGAAATTCACTTCGGGAGATATTCACACCCTCGTTCAAAAACTCCCGAAGTCTCGAAGTGACGTTAGGCTGACATGTCGCTTCAGGCCCTACCACTCCACCGGGATTTTTCAACTCAACACATGGCACTTATCCGTCGAGGACGCATAGCATTCATTTCAGGATACCACGTCACTCTGGGCTTTTATAATCACTCCGAGAGTTTTTCATGCTTCACAATCCAAAAATCCCGAAGCCCAAAGTGTTGAAGTGCCAAAGACACTTGGCACTCATCCATCAGTAGTTGTGACAACACAATGACTTCAGGCCACCACGTCAGATTCGGGAGATAGTCCTCCGGGAGATATTCTCGCTTAGCATTCAAAGCTCCCAAACACCAAAATTGGCTCCATCTCTAAACATGGTTAAAAGGATTCTGGAGTTGGAAGATGGATAAATTTTAGCGGGAGCGCTAAAATAGCAAGGTTACCCGTATCGCAGATTGCAATAGATCAACGGCCACACTTCATTGCGGGGACGGAACATACTCAAACGTTAAAATTCTAGAGCGGTACCGCAATCAAAACCATGGTATAGCGGAAGAGGTACGTCGCATTTGGTGGTGGATTGTGGGGGCCGAAGCGGTGTGGACCCAAAACTCCCTTGACAACTTCTGCAATCACGTGCTGATGTAGGGTCCATCCAAGAGCAATGCGTGGAAACAAAAGCAGAGCGTTCCCAGATCGTGGATTGCAACAAGATCGATGGCCACACTTCATTGTAGGGACAGAAAGTGCTTGAATGCTAAAATCTTAGAGCGGTCCCACAATCGAAACTGCAGTATAGCTAAAGAGGTACATGGCAGTTTGTGGTGGATTGTATAGCCAAAAGGTACGTCAAGATTGGTGGTGATTGAAGTCGACAGCTTGTGGATCCAAACCATCCTTGACAACTTCCATAATCACTTGTTGATGTAGGGTCCATCCAAGAGCAATGCGTGGAAACAAAATCAGGGCGCTCCCAGATCTCGGATTGCAACAAGATCGATGGCCACACTTCATCGTGGGGACGTAAACTGCTTTGAATGTTAAAATCTTAGAGCTGTCCCAATAATCAAACCCGCAGCGATAGCTAAAGAGGTGCTACGGCGCTTTCAGGGTGGATTGTGGGGCTCTGAGCTGGCGGTGGATCCAAACCACCTTGGTAACTTCGAAATCACGGTTTATATAGGGACCCAATCAAGTAGCGTAGCTGGCAACAAGCTAGGCTTCTTGGCCTCATCCCATCCTAAAGGGAGAAATCAACAATGAAAGAAGGACTGGTGGTTGAATCGAATACCTCTTTAAGTGGAAGCATGGAGGGTCTCGCTAAGAAGACAAAAAACTAGCCTGAAGTACCATAGAGGGCATTTTTTCCTATAGGCCCATACCGACCGTGAGTTTCCTTCTGACAGAAGGAACAAAATAGACAAGAGAAGACACACGACATTGGAGAAGAAGCACCTAAGCAACAAGACCTGTGATCCAATTTTGTCATGGCATGTCTATTTTTTTTAATAAAAATACATGGGATGAATGATATAAAGGAAGAGGGGGGTTCAGCCTCCAAGACTGGAGGAGGTTTTGAGAAATTTTTATCACTGTATATTTCAGTTTAAGTCATAGGAGCATGTAGTCAGAATTGTATGTTATTGAAGATTCATATGAGTTGTTTCATCATATTTTCCTTCTATGTTCTATGTTCTATTCATCATCTTGTTTGAACGGGATTGTTGATTTTAAGGATTAAATTTGCCTTGATTGATAGATTCTTGATGCAATATAAGATCTGTTCTAATCTTGCCTATGTATCATTGTTTCATCGCCTGCATTAATATCCAAATTTCTTTGCAGATAGGATTCCTGTTGTAGAATATTCGTCTTTATGTTATTCTCTCATTCTTCTCTTCATCATTATACAAATCTTTGTCTGATAAGGAGCTTAAATTGCTTCAATGAGTAGAAGACCTGCTATGATTCCATAGCCTAATGGTCCATCACCGATCTGCAATGATATATGTTGTATTTTCCTTTCTTTACCATTTTCATCCCTGATCTCAAACCAAAATTAAATCAATTTGTATGTTACCAAGATTACTTCCATTTGCAGTTTGGGGGTGACCTTGGAGTGATAACAAGCTCAACACTCCACCCTCCTTGGTTTCACCCAATGTTCAATGTGGACCTCCTTTGGCCATATTTTCACCATTATTGAACACCTCGTGAGATCGCATAACAATTGACACCAATAGATCTCAACCATGACACTGCATGGAACAGGCATCCACTTATCATATAGTGGACACAGAGGTCAAGGGAACTTGCCAGCGGAGGATCCAACTTTTTTCGGGTTGTCAAGGCAAGGAAACTCCTGCACCAAGGAAAGTGGCTCACCCGGGGCCAAATTCAACAGAAGTTTCCTCACCTGATGGGGCACTCAACGTAATGGAGACCATTTCTTCCTAAGTGGGGAGCACTAATCCATGTGGATATTGGTGGCCACCCACCTATTCCAACTAGCTCCTCTTGATTGTTTTAGTTCATCATGTTCTTCTGTACTTATTTGTAATTGTGGGTTATACACTTATGGGGTTGTCTGAAGCCCTACACATCTTCTAGGTGGAGATTGGTGGCCGCCCATCTAATCCAACTGGCTTATTTTGGAACTTTTCGTGTCTATGCATCTTTCTATAATTCCAAGGCCGTTTTGGGGCCCTAAACATTTTTTTTTTGGCTTGCCACAGTTAAACTGTAGACAGATGATCCAGGTGGATATTGGTGGCCACCCACCTATTCCAACTGGCTCTTCTTGTCAATTTTTAGTTCAACACGTTCTTTTGTACTTCTTTGTAATTATGGGTTCTACACTTTCGGGTTGTATGAAGCCCAACACATCTTCCAGGTGGATATCGGTGGCCTCCCACCTAATCCAACTGGCTTATTTTGAATGTTTTCATGTCAGCACATCTTGTTGTACTTCCAGGGTCGTTTTGGGGCCCTAAACTATGTTTTTTTGGCTCGCCACAGTCAAACTGTAGACCAATTCAAAGTTTGACGGCGTAATGCATAGTTTTTGAAAATACCTTTTCAACGGGCTATCACACGCATAAAATGAAGATCGTATGCAAAAGTTACGACCCCGGGAAGTTAATGTACTAACTTACCCAAACAGGGCCCACATGACTTTTGGCGTTTCATCTCCTAGGGTTAGGTTTTTGGATGTCTAGGGTTTTGGCATTCATGATTATCATAAAAAGGCCTTCTGAGCCTCATTGTAATCATATTCTGGCGAATGAGCGTAGCCGTCACATCTCTTCTCATAGATAAAGCTTCCACCATTCTAGTGAGTCTTGCACTCTGTATTTTTATAGTCTCTTTACAATTCTTTCATTAATAGCAATCAAGTATTGTTGTATTTCTTTGTTTCTAACAATTTTCATGAGTACTTCATTGTAATTTATTTTCTTTCATTTCATTCCGAAAATAATCCGAATCAACAGAGTCAGAGTTTGATGACATAATGTGTAGTTCTCAAAAAAACCTTTTCAACGGGCTATCACGCACCTAAAACAGAGGTTGTATGCAAAAGTTACGACCTTGGGAAGTTGAGGTACCAACTTACCCAGCGGGGCCCACATAACTTTTAGCATTTCATATCCTAGGGTTAGGTTTTTGGATGTCTAGGGTTTTGGCATTCATGAGTAATGTTGAAAAGGCCTCTGGAGCCTCATTATAATCATTATGCTTAGACGGATGTGCGTAGAAGCCACATCTCTTCTCAGAGATAGCTACCACCATTCGAGCAAGTTGTTTCAGTTATACAGTTTTACAGTTTCAACCTATTTTATTTATTCAATAAAAGTTATTTTTCACTGGATATATGTTGTTTCTCTCTGTATCTCTGTTTTATTGTGTTCAGTTTGTTATTCATTTCATTCCGCTCATAAATCCAGATCAAACGGGGCCCACATGACTTTTGGTGCTTCATCTCCTAGGGTTAGGTTTTTGGATGTCTATAGTTTTGGCATTCATGTTTGATGTAAAAAGGCCTTTGGAGCCTCGTTGTAATCATCTTATTGTGAATGAGCGCAACCGTCAAATCTCTTCTCAAAGATAAGCCACCACCATTCTAGCAAGCTTGTTTCAGATTGCATTTTACAGTTTCAACATATTTCTTTATTGAATAGAAGCTAAGTTTTATTGTATCTCTATTATTGTTCATTGTATATTTGTGTTAATAATATAGATTTGTATTCATTTCATTATGTTCATAAAATCCAGATCAATGTCCCACTCAGTGAGGGACCTCTAGAGACAACTTAACATCTTAGCTTCATTTTGTGACACCCATCAATGAGTTAATCTAAGGAAACAAAAGGCATGGCCTTTAACATCCCTAAAAGGGTGGAAAACAACATGATTCTTACTTACATAGGAGAAAGTGTTGAGGTAATCTCTCCATATGTATATTTGGGGTCCTCTTCTATGGACCATGCTTTGGCTTGGCTCCAACAGTAGAGGCTACACTAAGTAGGGTATGTGTGGTTCTTACCACTCTTGAAAGTAATGTTTTCAATTTTAGTTCAAGACATTTGATCAAAGATTTGACTTTTTCATTCATTAGTCACCCCTATTGTATTGTATGTGAGTGAGGTTTAGGGGTCACACCTTCAAGGAGTACAATAAAACAAGATAGAGAGAATACTCATCACAATGCTATCTAGACATCTTCATGTCAAAATATCAGTGCCTCATGATATCATTCATGTAGAATTTGGCACAACCCAACTCGTTGATTTGATGATATTTCATGTGGTGACAATAATGTGCATGCTCAAACTAATGGGCAACCCACAAAGTGGCTTTCATAGATATCCATATCTTTCTCTTAAGTGCTTTATGAAGCAGACAAAGCGTGGGACCAATTGATGTTGTTATGTGAGAACCCCATCACTGCTTCACCTCATTGACCTTGATATCGACATACCACCCCGCATAACTTTTCAATGGATGCTCCTGATCTCTTCAAGGGTGAGATGAACAAGGGTATTCATACTTATTTGCATAGCCTCCCTTTGGTCCACATGGTATGAGCCTAAAGACCCTCTTTCTTCCAAACTTCAACACTACTTGGACTTATATGTATATTGTAGTGATGAGCTCATCCACTACCTAGAGTAAACCATAATCTAGTTATTTTGTAACCATAGGGTCCCTCTCACCCAACTTACATCGAGACAAAGCACAATATTTCCTTGGGAGCACCATATCTCCATATCTACTCCTTGTAGCCTAAGATTGAGGACCATTTTTTATTCAAATGCTCTCCTTATTATGAGATTAGAGCATAGTTCTTTTGTCTCTTCAGATATTCACTTGGTCCTCTCCAAACACTCGTGGCTTATGAAGAGTAGAGATGCTTAGCCCTCTCTCCGCGAGATATGTTCAACCTTCATCGATGACTTACCAGAGACTAATTCCATAGAACAACATGTAGCAAATTGATTACCTCTTACTTATATCCCTCTGGCAGTAGGAAGAGACCACATGGCCAGCTTTCCATCACCTCATATCAATCACACATTTCTTCACGATTTGGAATGTTAGAAATACTTCTCCAAAGCAACATGTCTCAACTAGAAAACCTACTTCTTATTGAACATCTTTCCTATTCCCTATATCATTGAGTTGATGTTTTCCAATTCCCTTGCTATGCACTTTAGCTTTCCTCTCATCATCTAATTTACATATTTTACTCTTTATAATTTTATAAAACAATTTTAACATTTAAAAAACATTAGTATTTAATTAAATTAAATTAAATATTAAAAAATAACATAATTTTCTTAACATTTAAGGTAAAATGAAATATTGCTATTTTCCCATAAAAATTCAAAACTCGTGCCAGATATGCTTTTTCTTATGGACCTTCCTGCCTATAGAATCATTTCAGGGCCCTACATAATGATTATTAACTTACTTTTGGAAATTTCTATTGCAAAGTTAAAAGCAAAAAGGTTCCAGTTCCACGAGAAGCTAAAAAAAAAACCAAGCATCTCCAACATCGTTGTCACCTACTCCTCGTCCACTAAACTCCAAATTTCCCATTCCTCGTAAAAGGAGTAAACTCAAATCTGTCAGGTGTGCATATTTCAGGTGTGCATAAGGGCTAAGGGCCGTGGCATACAGTAAAGTTCAGAAATAGGGTGTTTTCTAATTGTTTTATAGTTTGGTTTTTTTAATTTCAATTTGGTCATATAAATTTATATAAAATTATATTTTTGATATTTAAATTACATTTTTTAGATTAAATTTGTTGAAAAACTCATAAAACATTAGAATTATATATAATTAACTACTAAAATTTACAAATACAACTTCTAGCCTAATTTCAAATGAAATTTAAAAAAAAAAAGAAATCAAACCACCATAGAACCTTTAAACTACAAACCCAAAGGATCCAATTTGTCAGTTTTTAATTGTAAACTTAGGTGTGAGTAAAGGTAAGAGCAAGGTTACAGGGTTCATGATTTTTCCACGAGATTTATGGCGCGGATTGTTGAGGTGTTTGACGGTAAAAGTTAAAAAACATTGTAAACTCGCTTATTCTGGCGAGAGGAAGCATGGACACAGATTTAGGAAATAAGTTTAAAAAATCAGAGAAATTAATAATAAAATGTGAACGTAATATCCGAGGCTCCGCTACGCGTGCCATGGCTGAGAGCATGCCTGTATTTGAAGCATTTGTAGAGGCTTTACCTGCTCCTGTCAGTCTGCTTTGTCTATTATGGCGCCAGTCTTCTAGGTCAAATTCGAAGCACCAAAAAAAATTATTTGTAAAGCCGTTGGACCTAGGGTTTTGTCTGGATCAAAGATCTCATACACAATCTCCTCCCCACCTGTCTCTTATACACCATCTCCCCTTCCCGCCCCCTCTTGTCTCTTATACACAATCTCCTCCTCACCTGTCTCTTTCATATTTTATTCATTGGTCACAAACGATGGAATATTTTCCAGCAATTAAAAAAGCTAGAGTATCATAATTAATCAAATTTGTTTATGTTATAAAAATTTGTAAAATCCAAAACTAGATCTATATTAATTACTATGGGGTCTATGTTAGTTCATGATATAGTCTTTGTTTATTCCACATTTGAAATTTGAATAGTGTTAGTTTACGATATAGTCTTTGTTTGTTCCACATTTGAATTCAATATGATCAGATGTTTAGCGTTCTTATATTATATTTTTTATCAAGTAAAGAGAGACACTTAGGGCATATTTTGCATGGAGTTAGAGTGCTCTTGGAAGTGTTCAAATGTATTTTTCTACATTAAGAGTCTATTCACAAAAATGCTCTAGAAAATTCTCCAGAATGGTAACATTGTGGGAGGTGTTCTCATCCATTATGGGAGGTGCTCTCATCCAATTTCCAAGAACGAGATGAGGGGTATTGGTTTCGCATATGTTCCACATTAATCTCAATTTCATTTTATGTAATTATTCTTTTGCAATCATGCCCTAATGCATTATTATTATCAGCTTAAAATAAATGGTGTCTTTATAATTGATTCAACAATGGGAGAGAGACATTCATATACACACATATGCAATAATATGACATGTATCTCCCAAAATCTTGTGACTTTTGATGCCTTCACATATATACCTAGGGCATTACCAATCCTCTCAAAAACATACTAGTCATAGGGGCTAGTGATGTGACCTTGGGGGGATACCTGACCTAATGACCTAACCCTAGTTACTTTTGAGTCCAATTAAAGGCATTTTATAGCTATGTTTAGGGGGTTGGACCTCTTCTTGGGGATATTCAGTGATTGTGCTAGCAAATGTTAGACTATCACTGTGATATTGATTACTTTGGGAATTGTGTACTTAACCAACCTTAGTTCCTTTGGAGAGCCATTGGAAAGGGGAGGATTCTCTATTATCTATTGTGATAGTTTATGATAGTTTGTGTACTATCCATTGTTTATAATTGGTGGATAGATCAGGTATGGAAGTATCATACCCTTCGGGCCGAAGGTACCATTCCATGTTCCTATTGTATGTGGGAGCACCACTAAAAGAGGTGAGGAACACCATAGTAGTGAGTTGCAATGTTTTTTCACACCGTAGCTGAAGGGTCGAAAGTGTGAATTCACACCATAGCTTGTGATCCAAAGATGATGATATTTTACCAATGGGCTCTCCACCAATTTGAAGATTGTTGTAACACCCTATTTTCCCCCAAGACTGTAATCATGTTTAGGACTTCATGTATCATGATTAATGAAGCTTGTAATTATGTTGTGATTAATGAAGCTTGTAATTATGTTGTGATTAATGAAAATCCAGACAATTGACTGAGAGGAAGCCTTGTAGTACTGGCCATGATACCACGAGTCAGACTGGTGAGGTGGAACTAGTAAGTTTTAATGAAGAAAATGGGAAGCTTACCCAACAATCTATCATGCACCTGCATGAATTGAATGCCTAACCTGTCCAACGTACCCTAGTTGTATTAACCAAGAGGAACCAGTTAATGGAATTCATATTAGTTAGTTGAGTAGTTATAACTGCCATCTAAATTGGTACTTGGAGGAGTGAAGGGTTAGCTGCAATGTCGGCCAAAAGTACACAGATATTTGCCTCTTTGATTCAATAGCTTGAGCCTGGAGATTAATTCTGACAGAAACCAGTGGGGATCCCGAGGAATAAGGAGACTGTTCCAACAGAGGAGAAGGAATAAGGAGGAGGAGGGTGAAAAGAAAAAGAGACGTAGATACACAGGTGCGCAACACCCATAATTCACGCACACGGAGGAACAAATAACATTCGCGCCAGAGATGAGTCGTCGACTCACAAACATATGGTGATAATGGCCCTTAACCCTGTTGAAATCTTTGTTTAAACCCAGAGGAATGACAATCGTTGATTCGGCAGGAAGAGTAGATCTCGATTGTTCGTCGAAGATCTAGGCTTTGGGAGAAGCCTATCGGAAGGTGAAGCCTTTAGGAAATAACCTGGAAGACAAAGTCATGGTGAACTTCCGATGGGTAAGTTGTGAGACGATGTGAGTCGTCAATCTAATGAAGGACGGACCAATGAGATCTATACCATAGATCTTCAAGTGTTGAGATGACGAGTCTTTTTCAAGATTGGGGATGAGGAAGGTTTGGGAAGAGATGTAGGAGGATTTTCTAATGAGGAAATACCGATGTTGAAAGCCCGAGGACAAGGAGAATCATAGATCTATCGGTGTTGAAGTCGATAGGTTCTGAGCCGTTGGATCTGGAATGATCCATCCCAAAGAAATAACCCTTTCGAAGTGTTGGTGTTGGTTAAATACCGAGTAGTGGTGAGATCCAGTTGATCTCTGATCACTGGATCGGAGGATCCGAGGACCATCGAATCCATTAGAGTGACTCTCATCGGGAATAACTGTTCGAAAAGTCTCGTGACCGCATGGAGTGAAGCACTTCTGATGCTGGAGGTCTGAGCGGATAGGAATTGTTGATCTGTGAGCAAGGTATCCCGACAAGATCACAGTCGTAGATTTTCTTGCAGGTCCCATAGGCCAAGTGTTAAGAGGAGAACGAGCAAGGCGTTATCCATTGCATAGCTTGAGGCACCAATTAGATCAAGATCGTCAGTGTCCTAGCCCGAAGTCCCTTGGATCTGTCAGGAGTATAGTTATCGGAGGACACTAATCGAGAAATGAATGTGGGTCGTATAACCTGCTTTCTCGATGGGAAACAAACCTGATTCATTGTCGACCGTCGATTTGGTTGAGTTGAGTGTGTCAAAGGCATTCGATCGAGGATGTTTATTCCGTGGTCTATGTAGCATCATTCTGCCAAGGATTTGCTGGCAAGAAAATAGTGACGAGTCTGCGGACTGGTCACAACCATGTCATGCACATGCAATTATGTGTTATGGTGCAGATGGCAAAGAAGAATAATTCCACATGTGCACCACATAGGACGAAGGTCGAAAACAAGTGTAAACCCGAGACCAGAAGCTTGGTGGAGAGAAAATTTTGATATTCCACCAGCCTAAGAGGGTTTAGGGGGTCGGGTGTGTTACAATTATGGATTTGTACATGTTTTTTCTAGACCTTGATCTTGTTGTTTGTATTGATGCGTTGATCTTGGTTGCCTATAGGTTTTGGGGTTTTGATACTTGTGAGTATAGAGATCCCATCCTAGTTCTTGTGCTTGAAGTCTTTATGCGGGAGTTAATGTCAATGTCTCTGGTTATACATTAGTTGGCAGGATAAGCAACTAAGGTTCTATATTTCTCAAACAACTTCATTAAGTTGGATTTGGAGGAGCTCTGGTTTGTGGAGGAAGGACTTCATCGAGATAATTTGGACATAAAAAAGTCATATTTTTATGTTTATGATTATACTGTTCATTTTGATTGTTATCTGTTATTTAATGGAAATATTGTAAAGATACTTAAACTTAGTTGATTCTTATTACATAAAAAAAGGAACATTTTCTTTGTTATTGGAAATGTTATCAACTAGTTTTCGGTAACAAACCCACAATTTTTTTGTTGGGACAAGTCTCCTACAAGTTGGTATCAGACTGCCCTCGTTTACAGATTCAATTCCTCTATGTTGTTAGTTGGCATTGCTATAATAGGAAATGAATAACACTTTTCAAAATGTGTTGATCTTAAATAATCATTGCACATAAATCAATGGTACTGCAAATGAAAAAGAAACTATAGGTTAAACTCAAATTTGGAATTGCATAAGGAAACTTTAGTATTGTTGGTAAAAAAATTATTTTAATCTAGTTAGAAATAGATTTTAGTTTCAACTATTTGTTATCATATTTTTATAATAAATGCACAGAGTAGTATCACTAGAATTTTTTATTTTTTTTTAAACTTAAAATAGTTTATAATTTTGAGCATGAATTGTATATGAATCTTGTGTATTTGACTAAAAAGAATCCTATAAACCTAGTTGCATGGCGGATTTAAGCAAATCTTGTAGTAACCTTAACTGTTCATTCATGAATGAAACCATAACTCAAAAGAAGTATAGTACAACTAAATAAACTAGAAATAGTTGTAAAAGAAAATTTGGCTAAAACTTTTTTATCATTAAGTATTTTTAAGATAAATCATAAGATGATCTGTAAACCCAAACTTGGAGAATATAGAAAAATTAGACAATCCTTGTATATTTTAAACTTGACAGTCCAACTTCATTAATAAAACCCAAAATTGATTTTAGGAATACAATACAGAACTTCAATTTTAAAACTAAAATTATGATTCCAATCACCATCAGAATAGAGGGGAATAGAGGAAAAGTCATGCAATACCAAATCCTAAGGAGTCTTTTAAACAAAAGTTGAACCCTAAAGAAATGAGCCTAAAACTTTGAACAAAGAACCGAGAGTAGTATAGGTTGTTGATAACCATAAAGAGCTACAGAATTAACCATCGACCCACAATAGGAAATATTGGCGAGTAGGAACCTCACACCTACAATAGTCTTTTTTTCCCTTCCTTCCTTAGAACCCAAAGCTAAATTGGGATTAAAAGAAAGCACATTTTACCCTAGTTATGAAAATTACATATGGGTGGAAAATTATATCTCTACTACATTCAAAGAGTAGCCACCCAAGGAGAAGATCGAGTCTTCTAAGTTTTCCCTCCCACCATCTTCCAAGTTTTGAGTGGTTGGTGGGGAACTATGGGGCGTACTTAATTTTCTCCGTGGAAAATAAGTCCTCCACAAATTTAATTTTGTAAGCCACTCCACCCCCTCCTTCAACTTATCAAAGTTAACCTTAAATAACAAACACATAAGTTGTATCATCAGAAACACGAACAATGGAAAAATTTGCAGATACTACACAAATTCAAGTTATTTTTAACTCATGGAATGAATAAGTCATTGGCACAATGATAGTATTGGAAAAATTGTTTCCATAGACCAAGAAATCTGAATTATTTGGTCTCTCTTCATTACGATGATAAGTTGTTTTGGAAAAACCATTTCCATGGACTAGGAAATTGGAATTATTTTATCCCCCGTCATTTGACCAATAATCAGTATGATCATTTTCTCCAATGGGGCCTACGATTTCTTCAGTGGAGAAATTTAAGAGGTCATCAATATGGGAAGAGTTTTCAAGCGTTAGTTCCAAATCCTCCATACACTCTTCCGTGATCCAACAATGTTGACCTGAAAACATTTGGAGCTCCCCGTTGCATCTCCATAACATAAAATATAACCACAAAATCGTACCTATGGATACTCTAATCGGCTTGAACACAATCCTACCTTATATGAAATACCAAAAAGATAGTGTAACAAAGGCTGCTTATAAAAACACGTCTAAAAAAATAAAAAATATATCAAATGCAAACAATGAGAATTATGTTTGGTGAGATTTCTTAAAAGAAGAATTAAGGAGGAAAACCTTGTAAATGCTTTGGAAAACCGCTCGTGCGCTGATTCACTTTGCAATGACCAATGTTCTCCCTTACATTTTTAAACACGAAAACAAAAATATGAGTGCGCAGAAGGTTAAGGCGTGTTTACAAATTCAAATTTTAACTTTAAACACACGGGCCTTAACAGACGAGAGGAAACAAAATATGGAAACATGAGGTGAGGTCCAATCGCCTATGTAACGACCATCACCGCAGATGGGATAGGGGTGACTGATGGGAAAGCAAAAACGTAGAACAAGTAGACTGTGCCATAAAATATTATATCTTCAAAGATAAGGTTAAAATAAATAAAGTTACAAGTTAAAAAGATTAAAAATAAAATGGATAAAGGATGCTAATATAAAGTTAAACATAAATATCAACTTGAATCTATTTTAAATTCAGATTTATCATGCGTTCATAGGGATCAAATCTTTGGAGGTATTTTTTTCAAGGTTTTTCATTTTTTTTAATTCTCTTTATTGGTGTCAACCCTATGCCATGTATCAACTCCATGTTGAGGATGGAAGAAATTACACTTCTCCCTCATAGTAAGCATCACACAACTGAAATGTTTTAACCACTAGCGTAGATCCATCTTAATAGACCTATTTTCTCATCATGGGCCTAGAGGGATCAAATATGTGCAAAAATATTATATATATATATATATATATAAGGGAAAAAAAGATTATATAAATAGAAAGCAAGAGAAGCTTTTGCACCTATTTAAGATAGATCATAAGAAATTTTGGAGGCAAATTCTAACTCGTAACAATAAAGAAAACAATAGGATTCCCTTGAAGGATTGGAATTGTTGCCTTAAAAAACTTTACGAATCCCCTAATGTCATGGACAACATTCCAAATAGTTCTACTAAGGATGAAGTGTTTTCTATATAAGACATTAAGTTTGGGGTTAAGTAGCTCTCAAAAAGAAAAGCTAAGGACATTGAAGGTTACCAAGCTAAAATATTAAAAATTGGAGGTTTTACCCATGATTTTGGTCGTCATGATGATGTATTGATGATGGTGTACTCAGGCTCTTCATTAGAACTTTCTCCTGAGAAAAGAATTTACCTTCATCTCTTTCCAAAAAATCACAATTTTGAGGAATATTCATGAGGTTGTTAGTATATTTGCCTGCGAGAATGTCCGATTCTCGCTTCGAGGCTGCCTTAAACTTGAGGGGGTCTGAGAAGTTAAGCCTTGTGTTAGTGCTAGAGGTCTACGAACTCTTTCTAAAGAAGGGAAAAGATGAATTCTCGATGCTTCTAGAGGAATCTTCTAGAAGGATGAGATAACATTCGAATGGTTATCCTAGTCTTGGATTCCACGATATTTTGGGATCATTCTTATCCAAGTAACTAATTCATTATCTCCTATATATTGAAAATTCTCATGGAAAAGGTTAAGCAAACAAGGAGAAGCAAGACTCATTGGAGAATTGGTGAAAGATTGTGTGAAGGGCTGAAGCTTCTGGCTGACTAGGAAATTCCAGCAAGTTTATCAAGGGTGGTTGATCTTCTTCATGCAAGTGAGCAAGTGTGTGTGTCAGACCAGAGCCATCGAAAGGAAGTTTGTGACATCAAGAATGGGGTTGTAATCTTTACTTTCCATTAATATGATATAGTAATATGTCCATTTCCCATAAAGATAATTTCACTTTCTTGTATAACTCCTTGATCATATACATAGATTATTTGTTGAATAGATTGTGCTTTCTTCCTCCACTTTGGTTTTGTGTTGTCTTGGTCTTTAATTCACGAGAGCATTGGAGCTGAGAAACAAAGACTATAGGAGGCGATAATAAGGTATGTTCCTTGTTCTTGCTTCTTATTTAATTCAATGGTTAGAGTATAGGGAAAGAGTCATGTTCTATATTTCTTTGTTCTAGATCCAAGTAGATCTAGGAGATCAGTTTATTAATGCATACAGTTTATCCAAAAGAGTCATATTATATCTTGCTTTGTTCTAGATCCAGGTGGATCTAGGGAGATCGGTTTGTGTCTGCACTTACGGATTTATCCAATAACAAAATTGGCGACTCCACTGGGGAACCATCCCATTTTCTTTGTGGCTTTTGATATTTTTTTGTGGCCATTTTCTCTAGTTTCACTTTTCTCCTGTCCTATCAATCTCTGAGTCTTCAGGATATCCTGATAGACCTTCTGGGTCCAGAAGCCTTTTTGAATTTTGCTTCATTTTTCAAATTTTTTATTATGTTCAGGAATACTCGCACTGCACCTTATTGCAGCCTGCGAGAATAGGTAGAGTTCGCACTCTGCCCATAGGTTTCAGTGCGAGGTTCTCGCACCCTGCTCAAGGGTCACCTGCGAGAATCAATTATTCTCGCACTGTGTTATATTGCCTGCCTGCGAACACCTTTTTTCAAAAGTTTGGATTTGAGTTTTGGTATTTTCAGCTGCCCAGATCAGTTTGATTGCCTCTTATAAGTTTCTTGGACCATTGATTGATGTATTTCTTGTCTTTGTTTGCATGCATGAATAGTTTTACGATTTCAAGGCTTTTCTTGTCATTTTTGGATTTAACTTTCGTTTCTTGTCTTTTCCTGGAAAAAGCATTCTCTTTGATTTCAAACTCTAAGTGTGTTGGATTAGTTAAGATCCAGTGATTGGTTGAAAGTTAAGTTTGCTTGGTTTTTTCTCATTTGCTTATGGTTTGAAAGATCATTTTCTTTTGCATTTGAAAAGACTATATTGGTTTGCTCTTTATTTTTTCTTTCATTGAAAGAGTGGATTGGGTTATTTGCTTGTTCGTTGATTTGATTTTTTGTGCTCTCATTGGCATAGTGAGGGTCCTTTTTGGAAAGTGAACAAAAGGTTTTTCTTTCAAAAACTTGTTTTTGTTTTTAGAAAACATTGAAAAATCAAATTATTGAGCTTGTTGAAGTATTTGAAAAGACACAATAGAGAATTGTCATTTGATAAGTGATTGTTTGCATTGGCATTTAAAAGGAAATTTTGCATTTGTAGTTCAAGGTTGATCTGGAAAATTTTCTCTCTCTCCCATACATAGGATTCATTGAACAAAAAGTGATATATTTCATTCTCATCCTTGCATTGTTGGGTCAGAGTCATACAACATAAGTTTCATTTCCGTTACCTTTGAGTAAACAACAGCCTTTAATAACATTGCGTAATCATAAAATTTATCTAGTAACTCTTTTCTAGGGCTATTTTACACCAACATTTAGCTAGGATAGCGCTTTGGAGTAGGAAGAGAGATACACTATCCAAAAGCACAAAACACACAATAGCATCTTGTGTTGAGTGTTAAATTCCATTTGTAGCATCTTGTCACGGGAAGCCCTTCTCACACAAGGGTCAAGCACGAGGTCGCATTGGTATTGGCAGAGTTACTCACCCTGCTTTGTTGATATCGGTGTAGAGATTGCACGTATTACGGGGATCACTCGGAGGTATACCCACAATGATGAGTGGAAGCCTTTTGAGTTGATTTCGGGCTAGATACCCTGCCCTTGGGTGTGGATCAGACTGTCGACTGTTCCCCCAGGATTTATTGTTGTTGGTGGTGACCTTAGTGGCCTATCTCTCTAGGTTCTTCCCTGAGGTGACTGTGGAGGGGAAAGTCTTCACGGTACCTGGAATTGACGTTGACCAAACTCACTCAGGCTCCTTGGAGGGTATACCCAT
>SNQJ01S0131831.1:18017-38494 GCA_010110895.2 Picea sitchensis | reverse complement strand
TGTGGGCTACGTCCACCAGAGAAATTGCCAGGTCCTTCCTTTATTATTATCCAACAAATGAAGGGATACAACCTACAATACACCCAGTGTAACTTCTTCTTATTTCTCTCACAGTATCCTCTCTCAGAATACAATATTCACAATGATGCATAGTGGCAATACATTTCCCTCATAAAGGAGGGTTTCCTTCTAGGGAAAAAAACCCTAACATAACTTTTACCGTCAGATATGCAACCTTATAATGAACGGTACAGATTTACAATGAAATTACAATATACATTTACAAGGCAATTTTTCCTTCGGGGGCTTCACCCTCGAACCCCCATCGGGGAACGCTGTCCCCTGAACCCCCGTCGGGGGCTCGCTTTCCCCTGGACCCCCCAGCCAGGGGGATATCCTTCTTAGACCCTGCATGGGGGTAACCCCCACCCCCCCCTGCACTCCCTCGTGTGGATGAGTGTACATTATTCTGGGGTGTAAAGTATTCATGGGGTATAAAAACACTGAAAACAAACACCTTTGAATTAGGAAGATAATCAGGCTCCACAATCAATAATCTCCCACTTGGAGACTGATCTCAAACACTCCACCGTTGTTATATCCACTGGACTATGAACCTTCTTGGACCTAGAAAATTTCTCATCTTCATATTCATGCTTGAAGACCAATTGAAACTGAGCAAGAACTGAGTTTCTCCCTGGTTACTTCCTTTGTTAACATGTCTGTAGGATTCTGGCTAGTGTGTGTCTTTTCCAACTTTAAATGTCCATCTTCCAAGACAGATCGTATGAAATGGTACCTCAACTGTATATTCTTAGTCTTCGAATGGAAGGCTGAGTTCTTTGCAAGATGAATGGAACTCTCACTGTCATAGTACAACCTGTTATTCTCCTGTTTCTTTCCCAATTCCTCCATAAACCTCTGTAACCAAATCATTTCTTTACTAGCCTCTGTAGCAACAACATACTCTGCTTCTTTTGTTGAAAGTGAAACAACCTTTTTCAGTTTCGAAATTCAACTTACTATTGTTCCACCTATAGTAAAAACATACCCTTTGGTGCTCCTCCTGCTATCTTTATCACCTGCCATATCTGAATCAACATATCCCTGTAGATAAGTGTTTGAACCTCCAAAACATAATGCATGAGTAGCAGTACCTCTCAAATAATTGATAATCCACTTTATTGCCTCCCAATGTTATTTACCTAGATTTTTCATATACCTTCTCACAACTCCCACTGCATGTGCAATATCTGGTCTTATGCAAACCATCGCATACATCAAGTTTCCAACTGCTGATGAATAAGGGACCATGGACATGTATTCTATCTCCTTCTATGTCTTGGGACACATTTCCTTATTTAATTTGAAATGGATTGCCAAAGATGTACTAACTGGTTTTGCATTCTGCATTCTAAACCACTCCAACACCTTCTCTATGTACTCACCCTGAGACAATGTCAATTTGCAATTTTTCCTATCTCTTGTTATTCTCATACCAAGGATTTTCTTTGCAGTGACCAAATACTTCATCGCAAATGAATTATCTAATTTCTTCTTGAGCACATTTATATCCTACATATTAGACCTTGCAACAAGCATGCCATCTACATACAATATCAAGATAATATAGCTTCCATTTTCTATCTTTTTAAAATAAACACATTGATCAGAATGACATCTACTATAACCTTGTTCTGTCATAAAACTGTCAAACTTCAAATACCACTGCCTTGGATCTTGGTTTAGGCCATACAAGCTCTTCTTCAACCTGCATACCAAATTATCCTTCCCTTTGACCTCATACCCCTACAATTGTTGCATATAAATCTCTTCCTCCAAATCCCCATGGAGAAAAGATGTTTTTACATCTAACTATTCAATATGCAAATCTTCTACTGCCACAAGACTTAAAATATTCCTAATTGAAGTCATTTTGAAAGAAGGAGAAAATATTTCATCAAAATCTATACCTTTCTTTTGTGCAAATCCCTTTACAACAAGTCTAGCCTTGTACCGCCATTTTCCTCCATATTCTTCCTTCAACTTGTAAGCCTATTTATTCTGCAATGATCTTTTTCCTGCAGGCAACTGAACCAAGTCCCAAGTCTGGTTATTTACCAAGGAATCCATTTCCTCTTTCATGCCTTGCTCCCACTTCTTTTTGGTGTCTACCTCTATTGCCTCTTCATAAAATTCTAGTTCACCAGAATCAGTCAACAATAAATAATACAATGAAGGAGAGTATCGTTCAGGGGATCTACTTAACCTGGTAGATATTCTAATAACACTTGCAGGAGTTTGAGGTACCTATTGCTCTTATTGTTGTACATTTTGATTTTTTCGTTCCTTTGGAATTTCTTTTTCAGTGATCTCATCAAGCACATTGTATTATGGTTTTTCTTTTTCCTATTTCTTTCCCTGCAACTGATCTTTGTACATGACCTTCTCATTGAATATGGCATCTCTACTCCTAATGGTTTTTTTATTTTCATAATCCCATAAGAGATAACCAAAATCATTAACACCATATCCAATAAAGGTACACTAATTGGATTTTTCCTCAAGCTTTGTTCTATTTTCTTTATCAATATGGACAAATGCTTCACATCCGAAAGTCTTAAAAAAAATAGTTTACCTTTTTACCTGTCCATGCCTCCTCTGGAATTGTACCATCCAAATAGATTGAAAGTCCTTTGTTTATTAAGTAAACAACAGTATCTACAACATCTTCCTAGAACTGTTTGGGAAACCAACATGCAATCTCATACTCCTTGCACACTCCATGATTGTCTTGTTCATCCTTTCTGACACAACATTTTCTTGTGGTGTTCTTGGAACTATCTTCTCTCTACGAATCCCATGGTATGAACAGTTATCATAAAACTCCTTGCTTCAATATTCACCTCCATTATCTAATCTGAGACACTTCAACCTTTTTCCTGTATCATTCTCAACCAAAGATTTCCATTTCTTAAAAGTATCAAAAACATTAGATTTTTTTCGAATGAAATAAACCCAAGTTTTTCTAGTTGCATTATCAATAAAATTAACATAATAACAAGATCCAATAAGAGATGATACCTAAGCTAGTCCACATACATTCTGTATGCACAAGCTCTAACTGTTCACTCTTCTTTTCTTTTCCGGCTCTGAGAAATTTGACTCTCTTCTGTTTTCCATAAATGCAATGCTCACATAAGTCCAAATCAATTTGTTTAAGATCTAGAAAAAAAATTATATTGTGAAGTATTTGCATCCCCTTCTCACTCATGTGTCCAAGCCTATGATGGCACAATGACGTATCCACTCATGTAGAAGATAAATATATAGAAGAGTCAGTATTACCAATACATAAATACAATGTACCTACCTTCTCTCCTTTTGCTATCACCAATGATCCTTTAGTGACCTTCCACACCTTATCTGTAAATATGGATATACAAACTTCACTTTCCAACTGCCCTATTAAAATTATACTTTTCCTTAGATCTGGAATATGTATTACCTCTTTCAACAACCATTGTTTTCCATTGCTTTGCTTTATTTTTACCTTTTCCATTCCAACAATTTTTCATGGTGCATCATCACCCAAATGAACCTGTACAAAATCACCTTGAACATAATATAGAAAATGTTTCGTATGGGGTGTGGCATGAAATGAAGCCCCTGAATATACCACCCAAGACTGAGAAATATTATCTATAGAAAGAATCAATGCATCTTGTAACACATCACCTACTACAATTGATTCCTGATTTTTCTCATGTTGTCCATCTCTTTGTTTCTTTGGAGCTCTACAGTATTTCTTCAAATGTCCTTTCTTCCCACAATTCCAACACTCTATCTTTCAAAGTATGGATTTGGATCTACCCTTCCTATAATTCACGTGGTTCCCTGATCCCTTTCCTCTATCCTTTTGTCTTCCCCTGTTCTCTATGTTCAATGCATTACCTGATGTCTCACCTATGCATTTCTGTCGCATTTCCTCACTAAGGATAACACCAACAACATCATCAAATTTTAAAGTATTTGAACTAGAGACAAAGTTACTTACAACCATGACCAAGTCGGTCCATCTTTCTGGCAATGAGCACAAGATTAGAAGAGCCCCGACCTCATCATCAAAGTCCACTTTTATAGAACTTAGTTGATTAGTAACCATATCAAATTCATTTAAATGATCTGAAATAGACCCACCTTCTGACATCTTCATATTAAATAATCTCCTCATTAGAAATACCTTATTGGACACCGAGGGTTTTTCATACAGTTTAGCCAACGCGCCCATCAAATCCTTCATTGTATTTTCTTTCGAAATATTGAAAGCCACTAACGTTGCTAGGCTTAGCCGTATCATTACTAGAGTCTTTCTATCAAGAATATCCCATTCTTTGTCCTTCATAGCCATCAACTTCTTTGTTATTCCGCCCAATGGTAGGAATAGATCCTTCTGATATAAATAATATTCCATATGCATCTTCCATAACTGGCAGTTTTGGCCATTCAATTTATGAACCCTAAACTTTCCATCTTCCGCCATTGCTCCCACTTGAACCAAGAACCCTCTTTTCCTACGAATTACCTTTTGCTCTGATACCAGTTGTTAGAAAAATAGGATCGCAGAGCAATAAAATAAAACAAATGTGGAAATAAAACACATAAAATACACAATACAATAGAGACACAGATATACATGGTTCACACAGTGTGGGCTACATCCACTAGAGAAATTGTCAGGTCCTTCCTTTATTATTATCCAAAAAATGAAGGGATACAACCTACAACACACTCGTTGTAACTTCCTCTTCTTTCTCTCACAGTATCCTCTCTAAGAATACAATATTCACAATGATGCATAACCGCAATACATTTCCCTCATAAAATAGGGTTGTCTTCTAGGGAAAAAAACCCTAACATAACTTCTACCATCATATCTGCAACCTTATAATGAACTGCCCAGATTTACAATGAAATTACAATATAAATTTACAAGGTCATTTTTCCTTCGGGAGCTTCACCCTCGAACCCCCATTGGGGAACATTTTCCCCCGAACCCTCACCAGGGGTTTGCTTGCCCCCGTACCCCCCAGCCGGGGGGATATCCCCCCCGGACCCCGCAAGGGGGGTAACCCCCCCTGCACTCCCCTGCGTGGATGAGTGTACATTATTATAGGGTTTAAATCCTTCATGGGGTATAAACATGGCTAAAAACAAAGACCTATGAATCAGGAAAATAATCACGCTCTACAACCAACAAAGGTTTCTTAAGGAGGCAAGGTCTAGGATTTTTGTGTAAAGTCACATTTGAGCGATCTACAAGAGAGGGCACATAAAAATTGCAAATAGGGAGTAGTGTGGGTGATAAGGCCACAATCAACTTGGTCTTAGGGAAATGTGATTCCTCAAGGAAATTATCGCCATTTGTAGGGCCACCGAGAAAAAAATGATTAGTACTTTCTTCGGCTAATGGGGCGGAAGGAGCATCCAAAAACACCGAAGTAGAGGTAGGTGGACCTTTCCCAACAAAGGATATCATTTTAGAACCAAAAAGACTAAAAGGATCATCAAAAAACAAAACACAGTCAAGGGGAGGAAGAGGTTGTGTGTCACTAGGGGAGCACCGAGGAGAAAAACCAATACCCAACCCTTCAGTAATTAATCCAGGGAGAAAACCCAAATCATCCACCTTTTTCAAAAGGAGATCCCCAAAATATCGAAAAATCTCATGAACCCATCTTTCATTGTACTTTAAATAATTGAACTTGCCAAGGGAGAGTTTATTGAAAAAAGAGGGGGAAAAAAGCTGCATCTTACCAATGAAGGAGTCACGGTCGAAATTCTCTATTATGAAGCTTCCATCTAGGACAGTAGGTATCTTTGGTTTCTTTATGTCAGCTTTACGCTCCAGGGAGTCCAGAAAAAAATCCTTGAGATTTCCTGATTTCCAGTAGGAGTGACATTGAAAGGGCTCTTGCTAGTAGTCAACTAGTTGACAGAGAAGTGTGTCTCCAATAGCAATATCGATAACGTCTAGTAAACCTCTATCAAGATCCATTTCCACCAGAACCCAAGTGAGTTGATTATTATTCCAACAAAGCAAGTGCTCATTGAAATAGATAATATTCCCCATTGCGTTGGAAACAACTTCAAAATTTTTTATAGACCAAAACTCGATTGGGAAATCTGACAACAACATCCATAAAAGTATTTTTTTGAAATTCTCAGAGAGGGGGTTGAAACCAGGGTACCATCTTTTTAGCATTGAAATACCTCTACCAACTATCTCAGGAGAGTTAAGAACTCTCAATAAATATCCTTCAGAAAGAAAATGAAAAGCCATCCAGTGATTGGAGAGGAGACTAAATCTAGGACTATATCCTAACAAAGTCTTCCAAAAACCTAACATTCAATCCGACCATTGGAATTTAGTCATTCTAGTGTAGTAAAATTTACCTACAAGTGCTTTTTCTGATAAGGTGGTAACTCTATCCATAGCGACATCCTTCTCGAGGATGAAACTTGATTTGGGCTCCCTAACTTTCCATCTTTCCAGCTTATAATGAGATCGTGCAAGACTACCAGTAACTTTGTTGCATCCAACACCTTCTATTCTTTGTGAAGGCTTCTGCACAGGACAGGTCTTTGCAATAGAGCTTGGGTAATATTTTTCAGTGGTTTTAGAAAGTACACACTGGTTGTCTTCTCGAGGGAGGTTCTCCATGTGCCGACCCTCCCCAAGTCTCGTGATAGTCATGTGATCTAGTTCAGGCGCCCTTCCACATTTTGAATCGGAGGCTAGCTTTTGAGAACATGCCGAAGCGAGTGACGTATGCTTAGCACTTATCGTTGTCCCTTCTGAATAATAACGCAAGCACTCGTACATAAGTTTGTAGGTGTCATCTGTTAGGAAAAGGCCTTCACTGGCCCACAATCCATCTTCTTCATCCCACGAGAGATCCACTGGATCTTACATTTAGCCACGAAAATGCTTAGTTGCATCTACCTAGGTCTAGTGTACTAGCCAGGGTCATCACTGCATTCCACGTAGACTACAGGAAAATCTACACAAACTAAGCATAACTGCAGAAACCCTAACCCGATTCATTGTGTGGAAACCCTCCCATATCTTCACTGAAATCCATCATCTAAAGAAATTCATATTATGTTAATATATACGTGGATTTTAGTTTAGCATCATCAATCATTTTCAATTATTATGACAATAAATTACTTTATAAAAATATTAAAAAAATTAATAAACACTAAGATAAGAAAAGTTTTATTTTCAATATTCAAAGAGAGATAATACATCATACCATAGTTCATAGTTCAATTGTGTATTTTCAACCATAAGTATCCAAAAATATGGAATATCAACATTTTGTATGTGCAAAGCATCTATCATCATGCATCTATTAATGCAACAAGTTGCACTCCACATTTTGAAGTGTGACTTGGATTTCTATTGAAGGTTTCATTAGCTATATTAGGTCTTATTCCAAACTAAATTATAGGGAAGAAAATCCTTGCACATAGGAAAGTAATAAGGTTTATTGACCACATCCATAAAATTGATGATGAAGTTTGAGAAAATTTACAAAAAATTCAAGGGAGGCAAGGGGATAGATATGATCAGCATGCCATAGACCATCAATTTTACATAGGAAAAATAATCTAGATTCACCTTCAAAAGAAGTACTTTACGGACAAAGACAAGAATATCAATATGCTCAGGTATGGTGGTGGTGGCAATGGAAACGACAACATTGGTGGTGGTGGCAGTGACAACGATGACGTTGGTGTTGGTGGTGGTGTATTGGGTGTTTATAAACCTAAGCAATGGAAACATGGTGAAGTAAATACAATTCCAAAGTGACATTTGAGACATACATGATGTTAACACCCTTTGTCATCCATTATTAGTGAACCACATGGTTTGACTTCCATATCTTAGTAAATTGTTTGGCTCCTCCCTTTAAAGTGAAAAACTTAAGGGAAAATGTCATATCCCAAATATCATAATCAATATTACCATTGTGAAAATAATATTCATCTTCCTTACCAACATATATAACATCATATCTAAAATATCATTTTTTTTTATTTTTTTTTCTTGTTGTTACACAACTTTTCCTAAAAGACTGGATATACTATCTTAACTTTGTACACAATTTTTACAATTACTAAATGTAACAAGGGATGCTACAAAGGCTCAAGTCCCTATATTAAGTCAATATAATTTGAGAAAAAATATCTTATCTTTATACAAATATATTACAGTTACTAAATGTAACAAGGGATGCTACAAATCCACAAGTCCCTATCTTAAGTTGAGATAATTTGAGAAAAAACATAGTTACTATGGCGTAAAGATGCAATGCTTATAGAGGAAACAAAAAACAACTACTTTTTCAATGTGAGAGGGGGGGATATAGTGTTTTGGTTGACTATTTATTTGTATTCTATATATGAAGCACATGGAAGTGAAGAATTAGTGAAGCACACGAAAGTTAAGAATTAGCGAGAGAAGGATTTGAGTGAGGTATTGGAATTGATGGGTTAGTTAGTCTGCACTCTTAGTGCACTACATAAACCCACTATAAAAATACACAATTTTTCTTAATTAATAAGAATTTTGACCTTTGACAAATAAATTTTGACCTTAAAAAATGATAATGTTCTAATTTTATTCTCATTTTGTTGAGTATTATTATCGTATTGACTTTCAACAAAGTAAAAAAATAAATAATTAAGTACATTAGATGATTGTACGTGACCATATACATTAACCAATAGTATTACATCTACGTGCATATTGCACATAAGTCTATGAAGGTATACATACCCTACCCCCTTTGGATTTGAACCTATGACCTCCAAGGAAGAAACACACATTCTTAACCATTAAACCCACTCATATTCTTACACAATAATATTACATCTACTTACATATCGCATGTGAAATATGTTTAACAACATATTAATTAGATGTAAAGAGATATGGTAGAAATCAAACAACCTNAAGGAAGAAACACACATTCTTAACCATTAAACCCACTCATATTCTTACACAATAATATTACATCTACTTACATATCGCATGTGAAATATGTTTAACAACATATTAATTAGATGTAAAGAGATATGGTAGAAATCAAACAACCTGATTTATCTTCTAAGTATAATTTTTCATTCAAAATCTAAATAGATGCTCTCTGCCAAGATAAACAATATTTTAAAACATAAATGTTAGTGTCGGTTTGGCTAACTTGAGAATGCTTACATCTTGCATATATTTGCATTCACGTATATCGGCTCTTATGAGACTCATTGGTTTTTCCAATTTGCACGACAAACCATTGGATTCTGTGCTTATAACGAAGGGAATAAAGTATGGTGGTAGGCAGCTAAGGTGAGAAAACCATCGAAGTGGTTAGCTTAGATGACATTGTTCGAATCCTTTATATAATGTACATAACCAAAGTGAGATGGAGACATGGACCCACATTAAACAAGGCTGCATGGCAGCATAGTCCCTCCCAGGTTGGGATGGGAGTAAATGTGACCTAGTACAGACACGTGGCTAGAAAGTTGAAATACATTGAAATACTTTTATACATAGGAAATATGTACTTTTGTAATGGATCACGGGTTGTCAGGTTGGCGATATAGAAAAAGCATCGACAGTTGTGCGATACAAAAATTGGGCCTCTAATGTTCTCTGCAATACAGAAATTGAGGAGTGGAGTTGCGAACTATAGAAATTCATCACAAATAAAAAAATTATACATACGAAATATGTACTTGTATAAAGTAGATATTTAGTTTTATACATACGAAATTTCTACTTTTATAAAGTATGGGGAAGAGATTTTATAGAGGATGCAGGGAGCCCTCATTGCATACTTAGCCATTTTTTGGATCGCAGGTTCTCGGGATGGCGGGTTCAAAATGGGGCCTCTGATGTTCCGTGGCCTACAAATAGCACCGATAGTTCCGTGATATACAAAATGACAGGGGAAGTTTAGTTTTCTTTAAAACTAAGGCTTTTCTTGGACAAAAAGATATAGCATTGCCGAATTAGTTTTCTTTGCACATGTTTTATAGATCATGCAGGGAGTGGTCATTCCATACTTCGCCAGTTTTTGGATCACGGGTTCTCGGGCTAATGGTTTCAAAAATGGATCTCTGTTGTTCTGTGCCCTACAAACAACATCGAGAGTTCCACGATACAGAAATTGACAAGCGGCGTTGTGTTCGTTACATATCTCTAGAAATTACATCAACATTTAAAACATCAACGTCGTTGAAGACCAAAAAATTAGCATACAATAGGAGACAATAAATGTAGCATATCCGAATTAGTTTTATTTGGAACAAACAAGAAAGGTTCCCGGAAACCCAAAATTTAATATACAATAAGGTCATTGTCGAATCATTTTTTTTTGTAATTTATCAAAAATTAATAATGTTTGTTACATGTTTCTGAAAATTGGCAGGTTCAAAATTGAGTCTCTGATGTTCAGTGGCCTACAAATAGCACCAACAGTTCCACGATATACAAAATGACAGGCGGAGTTGCGGACTATAGACATTTACAAAAAATTAATGGTTGTTATACAATAGAATAATAATAACGTTTTCCTGAATTAGCTTGCTTTAAAACTAAGGATTTTCTTGGACAACAAAGGTATAGCATTGTCAAATTAGTTTTATTTGTACACGTTTTATAGAACATGGAAGGAGCATTCATTCCATACTTTGCCAATTTTTGGATCGCGGGTTCTCGGGCTGGTGGTTTCAAAAATGGGTCTCTGTTGTTCCGTGCCCTACAAACAACATTGAGAGTTCCGCAATATACAAATTGAGAAGTGGTGTTGCGAACTATACAAACTTATTATAAAATAAATAATGTCTATTACATATCTCTGGAAATTACATCAACATTTAAAACATCAACGTCATTGAAGACCCAAAAATTAGCATACAATAGGAGACAAGAAATGTAGCATATCCGAACTACTTTTATTTGGAACAAACGAGAAAGGTTCCTGGAAACCCAAAATTTAGTATACAATAAGGGCATTGTCGAATCAGTTTTCTTTGGAATTTATCAAAAATTAATAATGTTTGTTACATGTTTCTGGAAATTTAAATGCGTTTGTCATATAGGCTAGGATTGGGGCTCCTGCAGACCATAAAAATAAATAAGTACAAGAATTAGGAACATTGAAAGAAGTGCGCAACGGTAGAGAGGAAGACCTGAAAAGAAGAAATTGGAAGTTAAGAGTGTTTGGTTACAGTTTTCTATTGAAAGAGGACATAAGTGGATTGATAAAGAAGAGAAGATGACAACATAGACTTAAATTGGATTGATAAACAAAACAAGATGGTAGTATAAACTTAATATGAAGCTGATGGGTTTTTGTTGCTGCCGTCGATGGGCATTGTAGTCTCGTTGATCAGTTGTTGCCCTTCTTGGACGAGGCCATCCATTCTCTCTTGGAACCATTCTTCGATGTATCTTTTCATGGGGGTTGTGTTGGTTTCATCCTAGATTTCTATGTCGTAAAGGTCATTTTCTAATTTCCTTAGATCCATTGAAATACTATGCAGAGTCTGTTCAATTTCTTCATTGTGTGAGGCATAGTCCATTACCCAACACTCGTTCTCATCTAGACGATGTTCAAGTATGCTGTAAAACTTTTTGAAAGACAACCCCTTTAAAATATCAACTTGTTCCTTGAAGGATTCTTTGGTGACTGACAAGGATTTGAGAATTAAGTTAGGATCTTGAATCTCGTTGGTAGTTCTGGCTAAGTCCAAATGGAGCAAACTTGTGAATAAATCTTCCTTTTCTGATATGACTTGTTTACATGACTTGACAATGAGCTACAGATTGTCAACTTTCACCAGCATGCTTTTAATTTTTTGGTGCGCTTTGGCGAGGGGAGTTTATCCTGTCTTATTTTCAATTCCGATGTGTTGTCGGCATATTTGGCAAAAGGGGCCAGTACCTGATCACAGAAAATCTGTTCATTTTTTAAATTCATCGACAATTGTTCTAGCAAATCATTGGCCTTCTTTCCGAAGGAAACTAAATTTTACGATGTTTCCCAGGCTTCAGTAACTACCTTCATTCTTTTGTTGATGTTACTCTCTACAAGGGATCTAGAGCATGCAAGGAGGGTAGAGGATACTTTCATCTTCACTGCAGTGGTACTAGGCATGATTTTTTCCAAATGACTGGCAAATTCTGGAATTGCAAGGAAAGCGTGTTCAAATTCGTTGAGGTCTTGTTTCATATTGGCATTTTCTATCTCAATTCCTCGAATGGAATCATGAAGAATGTCACTGGTTCCCTGGTGAAATTGGCAGATTTGGGACGACGACATTTCACTAAAGTTAATCTCTACATGAGATTTGCCTTTCCTATTTGTTACATCTCTCTTTTCAATGACCAGAGTTTTAGATTAGCTATCAAAAATAATGCTCTGGATTACGAAGGATTCATCTATGTCAAAAAAGTTGGTGTCCGATATTTCCATCGTGGACAACCCAATTTTCTGCATGTGCTCAGCTTCAATTTCAGGTTGCAGTTTTCCACTTTCAATTTGGGGTTCCTCCGCCTGCCCTGCATTGTTTTTTCTCTTCTTCGTCAGTGAAATGTTTTGAGAACTATCAATATTTATGTGAGGAGGGTTCTTATCTCCTCCTCTGTTTGAATATTTCTGGGTTTCTTTCTCACTGGGGTGGATCGTCGAAGCGATGCTCCGTGATGTCGTGCTCTTGGGAGTGCTAGCGGGGAACTGGGTACTCTTCTCACCGGATACTTTTCCATGTTGTCTGTAAAATTCAGTGGCACTTTTCGATCTCTCTGCTTTGCAATCGACAGAAGCAGGATTGTTGTCAACACTATTCCTGTCTTGGGTTAGGTGTGTATGGATAAAAGAGGTGTTAAAGCCAACACCCAGTAAATTTTCTCGAAAAATTCCATTAGGGTCGAACCCTTTTAGCTTTTCAGCATACGTTAGGTTCAATTTCTTGAAATGGGTGGAAAACTCGTCAATCTTGTTGATGTTTCTGCACACGAAGTCTCCATCTTTCTAGGGCAGAGGAATGAACTGTTTTTTTTTCTTGTCATGGAAAAAATGAAACCAGTGGTTGTATTGCCTTTATATTTCTGCAACAAACATCTTGTCCGTGATGTGGCATGGAAGGAAGGAAAGATTTTCCTTAGAGCCAAAGACCATGAGGACACTGTGATTTTCCTCTTGCTCAAGTGTTCCCTTCCTGTTCAAAAACTTGGTTTCCTGGCCAGACATCCGCGGAGCATCCTTGCCTAACAGTAAATATTTGAAAACTGATACAAAGCCATTAAAAACTTCATAAAAACAATGGGAGGCCTTGTGTCTCCATAGGGCCTCGTGCTAGAATGTTATTAGGTCGAATCCACTGTTTATTTTATTGGAAAGTGAAAGTTTTGGAAGCAGACGACAATAGACAACTACGAAAATCAAGTAGGATGACATATAAAATTTATTCGATTCTCTGAATCATGACAACTAGGAGCAGAGCTCAATAGAAATTAGCTTCCCTAAATCGAAAATGTATTTTTCCTTGACTGTGAAATACAAAATATAAATAATTATATGGGAAATGGTTGTTGTGGATGCTTGTTCCATTATTCTTGTAACCAACCAAGCAATTTCCCGGAATGGATTTCTAAAGGAACTTACCTGCAGCCTTGTGATATCTTCAGGAACTGTTGTTGGGTCTTCGATGAAGACCGCTAAGATGTCCAACCCGTTATGATGTTTTTCTAGAAATTGTTTGCAGTCTTTTCCTTTGAACACCAATGTTGGGTTCGGAAATTTTAACATCTCGTGGAAGAGCCAAGGCAACAAAGAAACAAGAGAATGGTCACGCAATGGAATAATTCTTTGGCCTGGAATATATTTTTCGATGCACCAAGAGACCACCTCCTTAGATTCAAAAACCTCATGAACGCAGCCTGCACGAGCGATTTCGGAGGTCCAAATCACTTCGTTTTGGGTGGAATGGGATGAATAGTAAAAGTATGCCCTGGACCAATGAAAGCTTTGGTCCTCTTGTGCGAACATATTTACTGTATCTCCAAAAACTTGTTGTCAACCTAGTTCCATAAGTCTACAAGAACGTTTATTTGTTCCAATTAATGAATGAAATGAAAAGTTGGAAGGGATAATATAACCCTGTACAAATTTTGGTCGAAAGTGTGTGAATGGGAGATTTCCTCAAGACTTTCGTTGATTAATGACAATTTGGACGGTTGTTGGATGATGTGTTGTTAACATTAAACAATACTAATTGCATACATAGAAATGCCAACACGTTGGATATTGCAATGAGCGATTAAGCATTGTAGATTTCTTGAGCGGCCCAACACAAGGACGCGTGTTGGAGATGAAAAATCGGAAGGGACAAAATAACTCTACGCACATCTTGGTTTAATGCGTAATGATGGGAGATCTCCTCGAGGTTTTTAGTCATTAATGACAATGTTGATGGTTCCTGAATGGTCAGCTATTAGCATGAAAGGTTTTGAATCACATAGTAAGAAAGTACGGAGCTCGCAGGCAGGAGAAAAAAGACAGCTACAAAACAGGGTTTCAACGTACAAGTGTTGAGGGTGAGGACACGAGGGTCAAATTGTATGTCTCAAAACTTTTTGAGTGCAATATGCGTAACAACGAAGAGGATATGGTAGGATAGCCAGAAGCATAGGAATTTAGTGGGGATGGAAGGCAGCGAGAGATACTTTGAAACATTTGTTAGTAGTGGTAGAGTGACCGCGCTAGAATTGTAGATTTCGTGAACCCAGCAGAATCCAAAATAGGGTGAGAAGGTGTCTGCAAAGGAGGCGAGGCTCGGACCTTCTAATTGTATCGCTCTGAACATTTGAATGCATAATCTGTAACACAGAAGAGCGGATGATGTCAGAATCCAGTAGTCAATTTGTATATTGTAGAGAGTGCAATCCCAACTATTTCGTACCTCTGTGTCCAGTTGTTAGTACTAAGAGCTAATTTAGTATTCAAAATAATTTTTTAGATACTGTTAGATAGTTCATAGGGACTAGCATCCGTAAACAATGGCAATCTCCACCCTGCCAGTCCTACATTTCGTGTGTCAATTTGTATATCGCGGAACTGCGAGCGTTGTTTGGAGGACACGAAACAATTGAAGTGCAATCTTGAGTCAGCCACTCCGCAGGTTCACTTGTCAATTTGTATATCGCGGAACTGTGGGTGCTATTTGTAGGCCACGAAACAATGGAGGTCCAAGTTTGAGCCTGCCTGCCCGAGAACCCGCAATCCAAAATGTCGCTAGATATCGAATGAGGAATTTGTACATGCTCTATAAAATATCATGGGAATTATTACATGCTCTATAAGATATCATTTCCATACTTTATAGTCCCATAATACACGGGAAGAAAAAAAGGGAAAAAGAACGGAGTAGTTAGCAGTGGAATTGTAGATCACGGAAATTTAGAGTGGAATATGTATATAATGGAGAAACATATCGAAAGCAACAATGGTCAGTCGGATTCGTTGTCTGATTATATAGATGGAGATAAACATATGTCAACCCACCAACGCTGGAGCTGCATATTTCGTGAACCGGGAAACAGGAGGATCCAGAACATGCTGAGAAATTGTCTGCAAAGGAGGCAAGGCCTGGACCTTCTAATTGTATCGCTCCGAACAATGGAATGCATAATCTGTAACATGGAAGAGAGGATGATGTCAGAATCTGGTAGTCAATTTGTATATTGTGAAGAGTGCAATCCCAACTGATTCGTACCTATGTGTCCAGTTGTCACTACTGAGAGCTATTTTAGTATTCAAAATAATTTTTTAGATACTGTTATATAGGGAAACAATAAAAACTAAAATAATTTTTTAGATACTGTTAGATACTTCATAGGGATTAGCATCTGTAAACAATGGAAATATCCACCCCACCAGTCCTGCACTCTGTGTGTCAATTTCTATATTGTGGAATGGGGAGCATTGTTTGGAGGACACAGAATAATAGAAGTTCAAAGTTGAGTTATCCATTCCACAGGTGCGCTTGTCAATTTGTATATCGTGAAACTCAGGGTGCTATTTGTAGGGCACGGAACAATGGAGGCCTAATTTTGAGCCCGCCTGCCCGGCCAAGAACACACGATCCAAAATGTTGCTAGGTATGGAATGCGGAATTTGTACATGTTCTATAAAATATCATGTCCATATTTTATAGTCCCATAATACACAGGAAGAAAATAAGGTTAAAAGGACGGAGAAGTTCGCAGTGGAATTCTAGATAATACACAGGAAGAAGAGAAGGGAAAAAGAACCAAGTATCTCGCAGAAGAACATCTAGTGTCTTCTTATTAATGCAAATGCTTGAGAATCCCTACTGAGTTCTCACCAGTTAATGCATAAAGTGCAGATCACAGAAGTATCTTTTGTACCACTATGTCCACTTGCCACTAGTAAGAGCATTGTTGATGTATATCAGGAAGGACGTGAAGTTGTTGGGGATGGAAAGCGGCAACAGATACTTTGAACGAACTTAATGTATACAAGGAACCTGTGGTGGAATTATAGATCACGAATGTTTTGAGTGCAAGATGTATATAGCGGAATGATAAGCAGCTCATTTCACAAGCGCCATCCCCACAACGGTGGGCATAAAATTGGCTAAGTATGAAAAGGAACAACAGTCGGTCAGATCCTTCGTGCAAGGATATAGATGGAGATGTTAAATAATGAATTGTAGATCACAGAAGTATCTTTCATACCACTGTGTCCACTTGTCACTGGTAAGACCATTGTTGATGTATGTCAGGAAGGACATGAAGTTGCTAGGGATGCAAATCAACAACAGATACTTTGAACGAAGTTAATTTATATGAGGAACCCGCGGTAGAATTGTAGATCACATATGTTTTCAGTGCAAGATGTATATAGTGGAATGATAAGAAGTTGGGCTCGCAAGCGTCGGCCCCGCAGGGACGGGCATAAAATTGGCTAAGTATGGAATGGAACAACAGTCGATCAGATTCATCTTGCGAGGATATTGATGGATATGAAGACATGTCATCCCACCATACATAGAAAGACGACTAAGTATAAAACTAGAAAGCCATAATGAATGGGAAAAGCAAAATGGGAAAAGAGATAAGTATTTGAGAGTCGAGAAAAAAAAATTTACTTTTATTAATGGCAATGTTTTTGAACCTCTGCTGGCTTCTCACTAGTAAAATCATTAAGTGTACATCACTGAAGTTATTTGCCTACAACATGTATATGATGAAAGAGGGAACACAGGTGCTGGATATCGTGAACCTAGGGCCTGGTGTCCAGATAACTTGCTAAGTATTGGCCAAGACAAAGTTTTGATATCTATTTCAATAGTATTCATACTAGTATCTATCAATGGAGAAAATTTTCGTATTTATCTTAATAGTATTCATACTAATATATATTAATGGATTGTTTCTATTTCAAATGCAAATGATCTCCCAATTTGCAAGATGCTCTTTGGCTCGCAAATTTCGTTGAAACCAGGAAAATTTTGACTGCAAGATGTACATAGCGCAATAAGAAACATGAATTTGCATTTTGGTCTCAATGACATAAATTCCTTATCATCTATTCATCTTGTATTCGTTGCAATGACATCAGCAAACGACAACTCTCCATAAACATCAATATCTAAATTAAATTAAAGGCAATCAAAATTTGTTGTGACTTTAAGTAATTAAAGAATAAATTGCAAACTACGGAAGTTCCTAGGCTGCAAGATGTATACGACAAAACAATGGGCATATTTTTTTAATACCGCAAACCCAAACATAACTGCCTAAGCTTTTCTGAAGAGGAAGTTTTCTATATTTTTTCCAATAGTACTGATATTAGTATATATGCACGGATATTATCGAATAGAAAAAGATGCAATATATCCAACATACTTCACTGCAACATTGCGTCAACAGTTCAGATGCCTTGTTGTATCTCATGAATTCATTCTATTTATGGAACCCGAAGAATGGGAGCAGAATGCGTCCTCCAATTTCTTTCTTTAAATACAGAGTCGGCGCCACACAAGTATGGCCTATGAAAAAGCATTTTTAAATGAAAAATGTAAAGAAAGAACAGACCAGGTTTTATTTAGATTGAAGTAGTGAGCAGTAGAAACAAAAGCTTGTCCTTCATGTTTAACGACACAGGGGAAGAAGGTACAAAATACAATTAAAACAAATACCAAAAATTGGAAAATACTATTAAGAAATAAACCAAAATTATTCTATATTCAAATAAGATGTGTTACAAAATACAGCTGAGGCTATTTGCGACAATGATTACGATTTCGCCTGCCATCAACCAAATAAAGATGTGTACATTGATGAAGCTTATTCACAGTTTTCTTAACGTTCAAACTCTTTATTCGTAAAAAATGAGTTGAATATCAATTTTGGGTTTTGTACTTAATTGGTGTTGTGAAGTACATCTATCCCAGTTTTTTGAATACTTTGTTTCTTCTAGATATGGCCTACTTGCAATGGTTGCTTATTCAACATTCCATTCTTTGTCAAGTATGAATTTCCTTCTGTCGTCGAAAAGTTGGGGTTTAAGGTGTTTTCTTTGCAATGTTCCTAAGCATTCACATCCGAGACAACTTAGAAATGTGATTCAGGCCGATTTCAAAGTGAACAGAGTCATTTTATGTCACAACAGTTAAGGCATGGGAAACAAATTCAAGTATATAGTGACTGGTATTCTCCCTGTATTCGATCGTCTCCATGTATTCAATCGTCTCCATGTATTCGATCATTTGTTTGGTTGAGAAGTCTACCCGAGGATTTGTATGTGGAACTTCTTTGATTTATTATAGCAAATTGGAAGAAACGTCCAACCCAGATGCAAAATGCAGATCTGTTGAGGTACATAACATCTTCGGGTAGATGAGGTGTGGCAAGTGCATCAAATGATGTACAATGCACCAACACAGGTCTGGCAAGTGTATCAAATGTTGCAGATGGCATTAGAATATATATTTCCTCATAGCAGGGGAAGTATGGAAGCCCACAGAAAGGTCTAGAATGTTCGGAGGTGACTCCTAATATGTGGACTCTACAACTACATCCAGAGGAAACCGAACAAACTTTGACAAAGAACATGGTTTTCTATCAAGTTGGCTACCAAAGCCACATGCAGGCCATCAAACTATGAAATAGAAACTCTTGTAGTGATAATATGTCATTTTATCCACCCATACAGATTCTGTTACCAACCACCGAGGAAGAAAAATACTTGTGTGATCTCTACAATTCGATACAGTGGAAAAATATGTGTTGTTAGAAGAAGCTATATACTTAAACGAAGAGCTATCTTGCAGGTGACCTAAAAATCCATTACAATTCCCAGCAACAAAACAAATAAGTTCAACACACAAATTTCCAGGCAGCCTTTTCAACTAACCAAAGCATCGAACACAGGGAGAACACCAAACATACTTGTTCTTTTTTTTTCGTCCTCTCTGAGTTTCTCTTGTATAACAGAGTTTTGTTTTACTCAAATATCATGTCATATAAAACCAGTCTCTCTTCTTTCATCTACCCCTCAATCACATCTCTAAGTTGTCTTACATGTCCATGACCAGGAACATTAGAATGAAGGCACCCTAAAGTGAAACTCTTTGATGATAGAGAGAAATGGCAATAAGTATTTAAGAGCAAGGTTGGATGGTCTTCCGTACATTTTATGTTGATTTGTTTTAATGACAGATGTTCTCTATATTTTAAGTTATTAATGCCAATCTTTTTGAATATGTAATATGTTGAATAGTAACTAGCATCACGTATTAAAATTCCCATATTCGAGCAGATTTTCAAATCTAACATCTAAGATATGCACAATATTAAAGAGGGACATGACGTCAAAACCTTTGTATCTCACACGTTCGTGAACTATGTTGAAGGTTTTAAGAAAACTAAAATTTCACAAGCAAAAAATAAAAAATAAAAAGTATTTTCGCAAATTCAAAATGCAGGCAAAAAGAAATTACCAGATCCCATAATATTCGGCTGTCTATTCATTTTAATGGAAGATGTCCTTGAGCTTTCCAGTTATTAAATATCATCATTTAGAAATGCACAATATTAAAGAGGGACATGACATGAAGGCTTCTATGGGCGACACGTTCGTAAACTATGTTGAAGCTATGCAGACAAAAAGAAATTACCAGATCCCATAATATTGACCTGTCTATTCATTTTAATGGGAAATGTCCTTGAGATTTTCAGTTATTAAAGCCCATCATTTCGAAATGCACAATATTAAACAGGGAAATGACGTCAAGTCCTCTGTGGGCGACACGTTCATGAACTATGCTGAAGCTTTTAAGAAAACTAAAACTGTAGAAGAAAAAAAAAACGC